>DWPA01007451.1:0-10328 GCA_018251375.1 Calpodes ethlius | reverse complement strand
AGGGTGTGTGAAGTCCACCAATCCGCACTTGGCCAGCGTGGTGGACTGTGGCCTATACCCCTCGCATTGTGTGAGAAGACCCGAGCCCAACAGTGGGACAATTATGGGTTGTAATGATGAACATAGAAACACAAACTTTGGTATCTAATACAAGATGTTGCCCGCTGTTTCATCCGCTTGAGAAAATAGAACAGCAATAAAAAGGTTGTCGATTCCTTTCTATCATTGGTAGTTAGTAAGGAAACGCTCTGTTGTTAATAACTTTCTTTAATTTATCTGAAATATATATCATAATGGATGATGATGTATTTTCATAGTGAAAAGTAACTTATGGCTCTCATTCTCCTTCCCATCTCCACTTCAAAAATCACACCGTAAAGACACTCTGTTATAGTGTGAAAAAAGGATAAACAAACGAACACAATTTCGCATTTATAATATTTGTATAGATTATCAATTAATCATTACAAAACAATAATGAACAGATATTGCAAGAATTGCTCAAGAAACTCCACGTGGAGCATGTGGTGTGGTCAAACGATAAATTGGGCAGTTACATCAAGGTGGTCTTCCCGCTGCCCACCGGCGACCAGTGTGAGACCATGCTCCACTGTCTTACTCAGCTTGGTATTGGTGTGTGTTGCAAGTCCATTGTAAGGTAATGTAATAATTATAACATAATGCTCAAAATAATATAACATAATATTCTAAATCAGGAGTTCCCAAACTGTGCGCCGCGGCGCCCTGGTGCGCCGTAGAAAGTAAAGAGGGGCGCCGTGAGTCGAAGTCGATCCACATAATAATAATAGAGTATCTTTTTTTTGGCGATTGGATTGCTAAAGAACATAGCGTCGAAAAACTCCTTTTCGACTAAATTGTCACGAGATTTTAAATTTGTAACAATTAGGTACCTATATCTTTGGACTGTTTCCTTTACAAATTTAATAGTTAACTTTGGTTAGGCGCCGAGACAAAATACTAATCTTCAAACTGCGCCTCGAGCTAGAAAAGATTGGGAACCCCTGCTCTAAATAATATAACATAATACTCTAGTAACATTTTAATAACTCTAGTACCCCTCACATTGTGGGAGAAGGTCGGAGCCTAGCAGTGGGACAGTTAAGGGTTGCGATAATGACTCTAGCAACCGTCTTTGTTTCAAGTTATGAACTTAGCTGTAACTTGTATCTTGTTATACCTATTCACTCTAGAAAAAAAAATTTTGATGCTATTCTGTAAATAATTGATCCGATTTAAATAAAACAAATACATACAATAACTTCAAGCTTATTACTCTATCTTATTATAGGTAAATCTGTTACCATATCTAAATTAGTTAAGCCGTTTTTGAGATTAAAGGAAATGAACGTACAGAGTAAAATAATATAAATATATGTATAGTTTAATAAATTAAAAATACAATTTTATTGTGCAAAAGAAATTGTAACTGTGTTGTTCACCATTGAAGAGTTCCCACGTCTAGAACAAACCCTGAATGTAACAAGTTATATATTTATATTTGTCATAAAGATTTATTGTCATCGGAAGTAAATCAGTGTAACAAATTTCAACTTCATAGGAAGTAGTTCTAATTAAGCTGGTAAGATAAAACACAAACAGACATACTGATAAAATAACAAACATTACAAATGAAGAACAAAGCTTTTAAAAATCAGTGTCTTCGTGTCTCGTTCGTGAATTATGCTTATAAACCCAAGTACGTCACAAGAACAAGCAAAATAGTGAATTATCCTTGTGTTTATAAGCATAATTCACGACCCTAAACAGAGTGAAATTCACATGGAGAGAGGAATTTCATGCCAAATTACGGGGCGCTATACACTCTTTGAAGGAACAGCGCGAACGGTGCAAAACGGTGTTGCTTTTTACTTCTTCACTATTTTGTTTGAGCTAACAACCGCATTTCAGCTAAAAACTTTACAGGCCAGTTCAAATGAATACTGCTTTGATTAGGGACCGCGCTGTTTTCTTCAGAACAGGGAAATGAATATTCTCACCCGAGATAATTCACTGTGAAGTTTCATCCGCAATTAGATTAAGAGATCGTTAATTGTGATATATGATGTGTAATTTAAATTTCCAGTGTCTTACCGTGTAATGTGGTCCACTCAGCTCTTGATAATGAACAAGATGACGATGAAACAATGTTGTAAGTTAAATGGTTTTTCAAAGGCTAAAGCAATTGTGTTCCGATTCGAAGATTGCCGACGACCACCTATCCTGAGGGATAGCAACGTATATGTGGCGAACTCCAAGCGGAACAAATTACTAACGATTACTTATACTTACTAATAGGATTAAATCACAAACCTAATAACAAACTGATATTCTTATTAACATCTAATGCTAACAGGAGGTAGTACTTAACTACAGTCCCTTCTACAGTTCTATTCGAAGTTCGTCACAGGCATCAGGCGGTAGGTGATGGCGGCACTGCACGCTCGTTTGCTAATATTAGAACAATGCGTACAAATAGTAATACTAGTAAATGTGGAACACTTAAGATTAGTACACAAGATATTTCCTATTTCCAGTTATATTTACAACAAACTGTGCTCGCGACTTCGTCCGCGTGGAATTTAACAACAAGTGTTCTACTTTAATTTGTTTTAGTGGTTAAATTACTCCTTATTACACATCAGATACCAGCCAATAAAAATCGTGTCAAAATCGGTCCAACCATTTTGAGATTAGCCAGAACAAACAGACAGACAGACAAGCATTGTAAAAATGATATTTTGGTGTATGTACCGTATGTATATTCATATGCATGTAGTAAAAAGCGGTTATTTACTATACGTTACTTATAGATTTATTATGAACCTTTTGTTTTATTTCAGGCGAAAAAATGAGGAGGCAAAACGATGGCGAAGTTTCGTAGAGTCAATTCGATCGAAGCTTACCGTGAAACAAGTGGTAGACGGTGTTCGAGGCGGCGGTGAATTGTCTTTTGATTACCTCACGTTAATTATAACAGCAGAGTAAGCGCTTATTACTACTTACTTATCCATTAAAATAACGAAGTCTATCCAACGAGTTTTGGACAAAAACGAACTGAACCATGGAAATTAATCATGTACTTTACTGCTTTATTTGAATGACGACTACCAACCTATCGGGCTTATAATATTATCCAGCATTTAATGCAACCAAAAAGCATAGCGTAAGTTCAGAAGAGCTTACTTATTAATTGGATAGATACGGTAAACAGAACATCGATAGTCAATAGATGCGCGGTTAAGCAACGTGGTGGCCATAATGCGCAGCGAGGTTCGGCAAATACGGTGCTACCTACACTTATAATGACACCGCTAGCCTAACCTTTTCTTGCTAATTCGTAACTGAACTGGTACTTATAATAAACTTACTTAAACCCTGACATTTATAAGGCAAGCAGACGACGTCATCAATGTGACGATTATGGTTATAAGAGTTAAATGATCATCATAATATACGAATATCAAAACTTATCGCTCAAAAATATAGCAGGTTCCGCGTTGACTACTGGAAGATATAGTTTTTATTACGAAATGGTTATTTTTGTGCTTTTAGCTCACTCGCAGCTCTTGGCCTCGTTGAAAATAACGCATCTAATATAGTGGCAGCTATGTTAGTGTCTCCGCTCATGGGCCCCGTGATGTCCATTACATTCGGCACTATAATTTCTGACAAGAGCCTGGTCAGGAGTGGGTTCGAGAGCTTGATCATGGGCATGTTCTTATCCCTATTATTTGGATTTATTTTTGGGTTGATCCTCGGAACTACACAAATGCCGTGGGGTTTTGGAGATTGGCCTACGGAGGAAATGAAGTCGCGGTTGGTGCTTATTTGTTTTATAAACAAACATTGTCTCCAGATAATACCAATGTAAATATCACTGTTGATATGTCACTTCAGTCCATATTGGGCAACCTTTGCACCAAGTGTCACCTGTGCGATACTAGCTCGCTAAGCAAAAGAAAGCGCTGCATATGCTTCTTAATTGATAACATTAAAAGAGTGTTTGTATCTATGCCGCCTGGGTAAAAAACCTTCGTATACAAACATAACATGAAAATAAATCAACCGAAAGATCACCTGTTTCTGTCGTATAATAAGTGCCTTATAGCAATTGTGTCCCGATTTGAAGTGTTTATGTTTCCGGCCTATACCCCTCACCTCGTGAGAGGAGACCCGAGCCCAGAAGTGGGATAATTATGGGTTATAATGATGATGATGATAATGTTTCCGGTTACACGTATACAAGAGATGACTCATGACAGATGTCTTGAAGGGTAGTAACGCTCCTGTGACCAAGATCGAGTGGGACATATTACTAATATTATACTTACTAATAGGACTAACCTGCACTGACAGCCCTAACGTCCACAGACCTCTTACTAATGAATAATAACATACTGATATTCTCATTCTTATTGACACCTAATACTAATAGGATATGGTAACTAATTACAGTTCTTCCTACAGTCCTATTCGAAGCTTGTCACAGGTGTTCATAACCAGCAGGGGATAGTGGCACTGCAAGCTCTATCCCATAAAAAACCTGCAGTTGTTGTAATTTATAATCATTTTTTTTATTTTCTAATGCACAATATTTTACTGAACAAACTTGAAAGAATAATACAATTACCTGTAAAAGCGACGCCACGAACATTTTATGTTCTTACTCAGTTGAAAAAAAAACTTTAATTGAAATTATTTTTAGTAAATACTTAAATCTGCAATTATCTTAAAAGATTTTTTAATAATCTAGTTGTTATTCGGTTATTAGCTGTAACCTGCAAGTATGCGCTTGTTTATCTGCAGCGGTAATGTAAGGGCTCTCTGGATGGGAGTGCTATGGGCTCTGACGTCAGGCACAGGAGTGGCTTTGGCACTGCTACAAGGGAGCGCCGGACCCCTCATTGGTATAGCGATATCCGCTTCATTGCTACCACCAGTTGTCAACTGTGTAAGTTCTTATTATTTTTTTATGATCTTAGACTATCATCCAAAATAGGTGCTGCAGTATAAAGGTAGGTACCTACTATAGATCGTGGAGATACTTTAAACACTTAGATATCTAAATTATTATCCAAATTAATATATTAATAATACATTGAGTTGCTCAATTTTGAGCCTCTATGGAGACTTTATTATTATTTATTGACTTACCACAGATTAAATCTTTACATTGTCTATATGACAATATATGATATTGACTAATTAGATATATATTTTTTTATTCTATTTTCAAATGCTATTTAGCTATGTTTTAAACTTTCATTTCCCTTATTTTAGGGGCTGTATTGGGCGTTAGCCTGTATTTGGTTGTTATATCCGGGTGTAAAAATACCCCACATTAAGGGTGACCCGTACTTCGGAAACTCCTCGTACACCCCACTTTATCATGATTACCTCCCTATAGAATTTGCAGTTAATGGTAAAGTATATACAAGTAGTTGATGAATGATTTTCTTTTATTGCATTTTTTTTAAGTAAGTGGATATTATTGGAATATAAGACGTAAGCAGTTTGCTTCTAATGAAATAAATTACATATCTACAATCAAAGTAATTACTCATTTTTACCAAGCATTACACAAATATTATGTATGTTTCATTTTTATCATTTTAAGCGATTTTTTTTTTTAATTGTAAACATTTTCCAAACGTTAATACAAGAAAACTATCAGTTAGGTACTAATATTTTAAAATACTAAATTGTACTTATGTCACAGATTAATTTCAAGAGATAAAAAGTGTTCTAGGCTATAAACTATCGATACACCAAATTTACATCCACATCCGACCATTAATTTTTGCGTTAAAGATAAACAAACATAGATGGATGTAGAATATCCATTATATATATATGTATATATATACTTTAACGTTTAGATATATATTAGTACATCGTTCGAAACGCAATGTTACAGTGATAATTTCAGGTATCGTAAGCTGTTGCTTGACCATCGTGAATGTGATCTGCATTTTCATAACAGCAATAATATTCCTTAAGATAAAAGAGGTCGCCGCTCCGTACACTTCCACTCCTGATTTGAGACGGTTCTGGGAACAAGATATTAAAATAGCTCGGGAAGCCAATCGCGCTAATTTGTACACGGCTGAGGAAGAGGAACGCGCGGGGTAATCTTCTTTTTCATTACCTACTTAACTAAACCTTATAATAAGAAATAAAATGTTTTTTTTTTATATTTTTTAAGACCGCATTTCGCTTAAACTAAGGGTTAGTTTAAGTATGAGTGGTCACGAGAGAAGTAAATCTCTCGAAGATTTATTTACGCAAGTTCCATTATTTACTTACCACCTAAGTAGAGCCAAGACCAGAAGCAGTCTTGTACTTTAAGCAATCATCAAGTTTGTAAGAACTTTTAATTACAGGAACGCTTTTAATTAGAAGATGTAACTCAATTTAGTAGTAGTTAGTTAGTAGTAGTTATGACATTTCTAATAATTCTTATATTTTATTTTAAGTTTTCATAGATCTACCTAAAACTTACCTGTTTTGCTGATTTTAACGTGTGTCAAAGTACATTTCTTCTGGAGTAGAATTGCGTATACTTATTTAAAACCTATCGATTCAAGATAGTTCTATACTAGCGCGATGGAATGGAAGATTTTAAATGGGAGTAATAAAACATTGTCCAGGTTGGTAATGGATGAACTAAATCAAGCTGGCGACGAAGACTTGAAGGAAAAATTGGAGGAGGCTGTGCAACAGGCTGTGGACGATGACATCTATAGAAAAGTTAAAAGGATGAGCTACCAGAGTCATAACGCGGATGAGGTAAAACAATTTGTGAACATTTTATTATTGTTAGAATTCTTATCTATTTGCAGAAACGCTTACTTTAATCGACTGTACAATTATATTATCAGATACTTGTTTATAAATTGTTGATTACGAAATTAATCGTTTTATAATTGTAAGGGTACAAGTATTGTAATAGTCCGTTCGATTATGAAGTCGATATTTTTAAAAATATAAAATTCATAGCATCATATGAAGAGTCTCACTAAAAAAATACGTATAAGGCAAAATTAAACCCAAATTATTATTTCACAGGTAATCCGCTCAATGGGACTTCAATCACGAACTCCAGCCTCTGTGAGGTCCAGCATAATTCATTCGGGTGCAGTGACCCCGCACGCAGGGAAACACCAGAATGAAATGAGCCACCCCAATGACATTGCTGCATTGGATAAACTGCTAAACTCATTGCTAGGTCGTCATGACAGCAGGAGGGGCAAATCTTTC
The DNA here is from genome assembly GCA_018251375.1 of Calpodes ethlius. Classification (NCBI taxonomy): domain Eukaryota; kingdom Metazoa; phylum Arthropoda; class Insecta; order Lepidoptera; family Hesperiidae; genus Calpodes; species Calpodes ethlius. The sequence continues at coordinate 3,047 of DWPA01007451.1, read as the reverse complement.
CGTTCACGCATTGGTACCCCTAGAAACAGTCAGATGCCAACACTGACCGAAATTAATCGGTCGGAGTCATGGCCAGAAAGGATTTACGAAGATTCAATCGTTCGCAATGTTTTGCATACGTTACGATCAAATCGGAATAGTGCGCCAGAGGAAGAACCCTTTCTTACACCTAATTAAATATTTATTAAGTATATATTAGTAAAACAAAATAGCAAATGTCTTCCTCGTTAGAAGTGTCAGGATTAAATCCTGAGCTAACAAAGGTTCTAAATTTAAAATACTCAGCGTAGGATTTGACAACACAAACAACCTCTAAATTTAAATTATTAAATAAACTTGTGTTACCAGCAAAAAAGAGAAACAAATGAAACTGTATTGAGCAATATTCCTCGCACTCTTATTATAATTATTATTGCTATTGAATTCAAGTTCCATTTTTTTACTATAATATATCCAAATTTTTACTATAATACAATACAATTTTACTATAATAGATAACCACAAACAATTTCTCAACCTTCAGTTTCCCGCCATGGACCATAGACAAAGTATTGTCGCTGCATTCATCCCATTTTGAAGAAGCTAAGTTCCCATTTGGCACAATGGTACATTATAGTATTGAATGAACTTGCCTCTATAGATAATTATAGGTTTTCGATTTTAACGTTACGTTCATATGGGATTTTTTGTCGATTGGTAATTCCTTTGATGTAAAAAATGTCAAAAATTTAACACCAAGTTTTAATACCAGCTAACAATGAAATAAAACCACTTCAATATAACGAAAACAATATAATATTGACGCTCAATTTTCAATGTGCTCAATAAAAACGACTACTATACAAAATAGATACTTATACTTAAGTACGTTTACATATTGATATTTAATCGGAATATTAAAATATAACAATATTATTCAATCACAGTATCGCTTCTCTGAGACCAAGTTAACAATGCCTATAGACATTTACTACTATTGTACCACTGTATTCATTTCAGTAGTAATGAGTCAATGGAATACATGTTATATAGGCACGAGTGTTAAATATCTTGTGGGTGTGTAGGTAATGTGTTTCATTAAGAGTTGTCGCAATTGTCCAAGACACTCGTTATACAGCCAACTAATAATTGGCCTTTTGAACTACGGTAACACGCAACTCTATAATTCATATTACCTATACTATAAATTACTTATCACAGAAATAATTGTGAAAATTATAACAGGTTTATTTTAAAGAATAGTCTAACACCATACTTTTCGATATTAACAATTGTTGCAATTAATAAGAACATGTATTCGTGGAATTTCGATACTTTCTTTAAAAATATATCATGAGGGTAGTTATGTTAGTAGCATCCACAAATAATAATGTGGGTAGGAACTAATTCTTGTGTTGAAATGTTAGTTATTTTGGTTTTATACAATGAATCAATCATACATAATAATATTATTTAACATTTTCCGTATAAGAATTGTTTTTTAATGATTTGTTATGTTTTACTTGTGAAGTATATACGTCATATCCTAATGATATTGTATTGTCATAGAGCACTCTAAATCTTGTTGGTAAAAAGTAAAAGTTTATTATTTGCGCCGGGGGCCAAACAACCCACTCAGCTTTATATAACGTTATAAATTTGTCTCTAACTTCTTCCTTGAAATTTTGTAATGGATTGTCTTCTAACAGGGCCAGACTTCCAAAAAATGTTACAATCATAATAGGAGAAAATATAATTTGATCTAACAAGAGTTTCTTAATTACCATATCTGTAGTTTTACCTATGATAAATTTGTCTAAAACTTTGTACCAATGGTGACATAGAATCCCTAAAGCAGCTCCGGAAAACGCCATGTGCATAGTTCTCTTGGGATCATATTTTTCTTCAGTCCCCGTGTACATTTCATATTTCTGTTCTATAATGTCACCGAATGATGACAAACTTATTGATATTGAAATATTTGTGTATATTAAAAATTTATCACTAAAGGCCACCTTCACGAATTTCTTCATATGTGACACAGGTCCAGAGGCTCTCACATTAGTGGCTAGTTTCCGCCACGTGACCCCCAGCGCCTGCATTGTATGTGTCTGGAATTAAAAGAAATATTACAATTATAATAATTGTTTTTATATCTCCTAATGTTGTTCATGGTATTAATATCAACATGTGTTTGGATTACCCAGTCCAATTTTTGTCGTAAGACATTCGAAAAATCGAAAATCCGGATAAACGAATTCATGTAATAAGTGATTTTTGTCCATAGTATTACGGTCCCCATTAGAGCAAAATGAAATCACTTGTCACGCAAAATTCACTTTGGTGCTACTGTCTAAAAGGCAATTTAACAATTCTCGAAATTCCAACGCTCTTACTATCACTGAGCATCTTGGAACTGAGGCGATCAAGTCTCTACTCCCTCCCTGTGAGTAGGTTGAGATAAAATAAAAATGTCGCGTACGTTTCTAACAATAATTAACAATTTTAATAGTATTACACAACAATTTATTTATTTATATTTATTACACGATGCTTATGGGGCGATAAGTCAAACCGAACTAAATTTTACCTCGCGCGGAAATTTTAACGGTTAACATGGCAGTTTTGTTGGCATGATTTGCTGTGCTCTCATTGGTCGGCCGCTGTGGGGTGATTATTAAGGCCTGGTTAGCCTGCGGAGGAGCGATTGCATTATTGTTACGGTTCGTTATATGAGTAATTGGTATGTTAGTGCACGTTCAAACAGCGTTTTATGATCGTATGCGGTCAACGTTCAGCCGATAATAGATGATTCGCATAGTGACGGCCCCGCAGCCTAGTTGGTAGTGACGCTGCTGTGAAGCGAGGAGCCCCGGGCTCAATTCCCAGCCGCGGCAGATATTTATGTGACAGATAAATATATGTTCGCAAGTTATGGGTTTTAGTGACGCTTTATTTGTGTTGGCCGCGACACAGGGAATCCTACTGCGGGGGTATGTGTGTGTTAGCGTTTATTTATTATTTATTTATTTATATATGGACGCCATGTGAACAATTTCCGCGTTTTC
>DWPA01007450.1:0-10328 GCA_018251375.1 Calpodes ethlius | reverse complement strand
GGAGATGTCGCCTCATGTTGTGGCGGACGATGCCGGCGAGGAACATCCACGGTAGCTTGTCCTCGTTTATATCCGATTCATACCGCTTGATGCGATTGATTAGAAGCTCCTGAACTTGATTCACCACTAGCTCCTGAACCTGAGATTACAAAACAATATATTTTCCTATGGACACCAGCAACAGCAATGGCATCACGTACAAGAACTGACTCTCAAAGTTTCCAGTCTGAACACGACGAATCGATTGGCGGCTCAGTCATACAGGAACGTGGTAGCTAACTAGACTGGCTTCATGGACAGATAATAGTAATAGTAATAGTATTAATAAGTTAATAATAATTTTGATGATATAATATACTAAAATACAAGGACTTCTACTATCACGCAGCATAGGATTGGGGTGAATATATATACTGTCTAAATATCACGATATGCCAATATTTCGATCCAAATGATTGAAGGTTGTCACAAAACAAAGATTACTTCCTATTTTTTTTAAGAACGTTTTGGGTTACCTTGGCCTCGGGATCAGAGAGCTGATGCATAGGTCCGGTGAGGAAAGCATCAAGCGTGGCGCGACCTGGCCACTGCGTCACGAGCTCGCCCAGTGCGGTGATGGCGCCAACACGTACCACTATGCTTGCGTCGCGGCAGAGTCCGACCAGCAACTGTCATAATAACTCGAAGTGTGAAGAATGCCACATAATTCACTGATTATGTATTGTAGTATATATTGTAAGTATATTGAAATCCTGTATCTTCATATTGTAAGTAAATTAAATATGAATACTAATATTATAAATGCGAAAGGGTGTTCGTTTGTCTGTCCATCTCTCGTTAAAAAAAACATACTATATGTTTTTTTGAGGTGGAGAAAGTGGAGAGGATGGAGATGTATATTTCAACCAGATTATAGGAAGTGATTAACAACAAAGGATTGCCTCGGCAACCAATCATAGAAAGGAATCAATAACCGTTTTATTGCTGTTCTTTTTTCCACGCGGGTAAAATCTAGTATTTAATATAGAAATAGACCGTGTCTGCTTGCTGTGTCTATGTATTTTTGTTAACTAAACATACAAAATAAACTGAATATCTAAACGACAAATCTCAAAAGTAGGCAACAGTAGGCCATAACACACATAACACTTATCTAGAACTATGGAACCATACTATTGATTTCTATAATGAAATTTTAAAAAAGCATAATGACTTAACTGGATCTCCTTTTACAGGGTGATCCGGAACCTGTCTGTATAAATTTCGATGTTGCTTATAGTTAAATCGATCGCCTATTTGGTCTACATATGAAATCCCTACTAATTTTATAAATGCAAAAATAACTCCGTCTGTCTGTCTGTTATGCTTTCACGTCTAAACCACTGAAACCATTTTGATGCAATTCGGTATGAAGGTAGAACTAAACTTGGGAAAGGAGATAGGATACTTTTTATTGCGAAAAAAAGGGTAGAAGAGGTTGAAATAGGGGGTGAAAGTTTGTATGATAGGGGGCGAAGCCACGGGCATAAAGCTGGTAAAACATAAAATGTAGAAATATTTACAGCATAGTCGCTCGAGCGCAGTGGACGATCAACATCGTTAGGCTCAACATTACTTGTCGGTGTACCATCATCCGCCTTGTCAGCGTTTAAGTTGATTTCTGTAGACGAACTTGACTCTCCTTCCGTATTTGCAGCTTGAGACATATCGCCAATGGCAGAGTCGTTTTCATTTCGTTTAGGAGCTTCAGTGGCACAATCATCTTCATTTTTTTTATCGGCTTCATCAACTTGTTTGGGTGCGGTGTCTGTCGTAGGACTCGTGTTGCCGGATGCCCTATTGATCTCCCTTGTCGCGTTCGCCGTGGCCAGCAGTCGGTGCAGCAGTGACACTGCAGCCCGCCTCACCACAGCTCGTTCGTCGCACACGCATCGTGCGCTCACCGCCATCAGTCGGGACACTTCGCCAGCACCGTTCAACTCCTGTATTCATAAACAAATTGTTATTATAAAACAGCAGGAGATTGCGTAAAGTGTTTTCACAAATACTTTTCGATACCAATAAAAAGTTGATGATACAATTTTCATTTGAAGTTTTTACGCGTACAGAATATGTAAAGTGTGAGGGTCTGATACACAAATAATTGAAAATAAAATTTTGCCTGTGATATTAAGACTATCAAGAAATCGTTTGTTTGCGATTCAGGGTTATACAAAGTTTTTAAATTTGGAATAATACAAATAAATTATTGCAACCTCTATAGCATCTCTGACGGGTTGGTGCGGCGAGTTGACGCAATCTGCGAGCACGACCAGCGCACGCGCACGCAGCGCGCTCGATACGTCGTGCACGCGCTCGTAGACCGCGCGCATCACTTCCGCGTGCGACACCGTGTGGGAACGAGCACGGAGCAAACCCCCTCCATCCTCGTCTTCCTCTAAATCCTTTATAGAGTGGAAATTACAAATTATACTTCATGCCAAATTTTACAGAATTTTGCGTGCGTAAATTGAAACTTGTGAAGTAGTTGAGAGAAATTGTAAAGATTGATGAAAACTACAGGCAATCGTATATATATCTAACGACCATGTACACCATAGATACAATACATTAACGAATTTCATTACTACATTAAGTGTAAGGAATATAACTCATATATGTGTACGAATTGTATGTTGAGTATGTTAAATTTGTGTTTTTTTTGTTTTGTAGTTGTTAATAACAAGTTTTTATATATATATGGTATAAATATAACTTTAAAGTATATTAGCCTTTTCTCAAATTTTCAATAATAATGTACCTATAATTTAATTTCATCCACGTATAAGATACTAATATAATATAATTAGGTTATGTATGCAATGTTATTAATATTTTTGGTGTGCATATTGTTTTACTGAACATTTTATTAGGTCGTACCTAGATACCTCTAGACACTCCTAGATACGGATATTATTATTATATGTAACATAGTAGCAAATATTCATTTTAGGTATTTCTATAACATTTTTTTTTGTATACTTACATTTTCTATTGATCATGGAGGCTCTTGACTACTTTCATCTTCAGTAGATATTCCATCTGTAGATACTGGAGTTTGTCTTGCAGCTGGAATAGAGATTCAGCCAATATTTCCATGTCAAATGTTGGATAATAATGAAATGGTGATATTCATTTTATTTATATCCTTATATACCAAGAATATACAAACAAACGCGAACTTAACGCTACAAAAATTATCTGCCAATCAACTTTTGGAAAGTGATACAAAGACACATAAATAAATACAGACTATAATCAACATAATTATAAATAATTATAATTATAATTTCCTCAGTAAGTGATCTTTATTAAATCTTTTGAGAAAATAAAAGTCTCAAACCATAATAATTAAGAAATTATTAGGTCAAGTTTTGCTTTAATATAAATTACCAATATGGTTATTCTATTAAAAACCCAAATAAGTTAGAGTCTTGCTCTAAGTAAAGCATGATACCTTCAGATGTCGCCACTAGATCCCCAGGCAAAACTTGTTGTACTTCTCTAACATCTGGATCATTACTTAATAATTTTGACAGCATCTCCTAAAAGTTAATTATTATATTAATAAACGTTAACACTCATACCCCCTCTGTACAACTGGACAACACAACTAACACGTCACTAACACCCACAACCCGAGAACAAATATTTATATGTCAGATAAATATCTGCCCCGGCTGGGAATCGAATCCAGGACCCCTCGCTTCGCAGGCAAGGTCACTACCAACTAGGCTACGGGGCTGTCAAGAATATTATAAATAAAATAAAAAATTTAAAAGGATTTTAAATGATTTACTCACCAAAGCTAATTGTCTATGCCATATCTTTGACGTTGTAGACAATTTAAGTAGCCACTTTACAAACTTTCGGTATGACTTACGAGGCAGCATGCTCATAAGACCCAAGACTAATGAAACGCGGGAGTTACGAATTTCTGCCCGCTCCTGAAAACAACTATAAATGGAGATAAACATGTTTATTACATAAATCAGTGAAAATCCAATTCCCTATGTGGTGAATGGTACATAAAAGGATAATTTATAATGCATATTATTAATATATTTTTTTAATAATAACAGTAATCATACCAGGCCTTCCATGTCATAAGAGAGATGTTGAAGTAACACATTATAGCCCCCTAAAGCATCTTTACCATATTTGGTAAGTAGTAGGCCAGAATATGTCACATATGAAGCTCTTACTAGATTCTGAAACAAATTTTGTTTTTAGTCCATAACTGTTTATTTTTCAGTATATTTAAGCATCAGTCTCAAAGGTAGCACCAACTTGAATAAGAAAAAAATTTATTTTGGTCATATTTAGTAGGAGACATTACTTAGACCCAAGTCTAGAGGGATTCATACCTCCATGCCCTCTCCCCGTCTACATTTACAATCTTACATAATTTCTTTTATAATTTGTGAAAATCTTCTTCTTCTTATATATAAAAATGAATGTTTGTCTGTATGTCCTGTATTGAATCGTAATCAGTACATTTAATCATGGGATGATCTTTAACAAAGTTGTTGTGTATGAGCCCATAAAGGTTTCTGAGTTGGTACAACCAATTTTTGATAGGTGACGCGCACCTATCATTCCAATGAATTACACATATTGCCATGGCAGTTTATGTTGGCATAGCAACGTGTGCAGGGTTCAGCTAGTATTGTAATACAAAAAACTTACATTTGCATTACGTGCATCCACTGACGCTGCCACTAGCTTGGGCAGCAGGCATTTAAACAGCAACTGTAAGGCTGCTGCACTTGGTTTTTTGTCAGCATCACATACTAAGATGTCAATCATTTCATAAATGACTCTTGACACATTTGACAACTCTATTTTATCTGAAATTCAATTTGCTGTTATTACAAATATACAGGAAATATATACTTGAAAAAAAAAAACAAATATATAATTTGTATCTCAAACATATTTTTTTTGTAAACATCCTATAAACAAGCAGGCAATATATTATGTGGTTACTAACACCTGTCTGTATTAGTAGCACAACAACAATTCTACAGTACAAGTTATATCATCATACTACTTTTAATATAATTTTAAATTATTTGTAAGGGGTAGTTTTTAAAACAAAAAAAAATATCTCACCAATATTTAGCTTGTTCACTATAGCACCACCAGTTATATCTAACAAATTGGCTAATATATCCTCAAAGTTCATATCAGTAGCGCTAAGATGAAGTTTTTCAACTATTATTCTTAGATCACTAACAAATCTTTTAAGAGATTTTATCAAATTATTCATTTCATTAGTTAATTCTCTAGTATTGAAGTAGTTGTCTTCGTTTTCACATAACACTTTAGGAAAGTTGAGGCATGTAAGTGATAGTGCAAAAAGTTGTGAATGGTAAACATGGTAAGCCTTATATCCGGAGACAGCAAGCAATTTATAATATAATTGGGACGATAGTAGACCATTATTTCTATGTTCCTTAGTGAAAATATTTTTAGCCCCGAAATCTATGTAATACGCAAGGAGCGCTAAAAGTTTGCGATGTTGAACTTGTTGGGAAAGGAAAGACCAAGACTTTTCTTCTTCTGATTCATCATTATTAAGCCAATCATTAAAAGCATTAATTGTATCTCTTAAAAATACAGGTATTTCGAGAGTCTCCAATACACTTTCATATTCAGGCGGCATATCGCTATATACAAGAAACTCTGCATCGTATATTGCTTCAACCCATTCATCACTGAGAATGTCTAATTGTAACTTGTTAAGTTCAAATAAAACTTGCGTCATTTCAAATAGTTCAGGACATGGGTTTCAATCTTGTAAACTTTGGTTTCCCTCGTAAATTATTTGCAACAAATCTCATATAAGAGCCATAACAAAGTATTGACAACAAGAAATACAAAACATTGTAGTTTCTGCTGTCAACTGTCAATGTCAATGTGGAATTCTATCACAGGATACGTTACAAGCCTAATTATGAGGATGTTTATGCTATGTTTCTTCTTCCTAACGTTTTCTATTTAAGAAAAAACTTGTTCATAAACTATTTTTTTCAAGCTGTGAATATTTGAGCGACATGTGTTTCTCAAGTAAATTATATTCTCTTCTGCAGTATTAATAGTTGTATTTCTACATAGTCTGTGATTTAATATTATTCTGTGAAAGTGAGTCTGACAATGACAACCGGCACTTGAAGTTGAAAGTTGTCATTATTTATTTAAAAATGAATTGACGTTCAATCTAACCTTAAATTTTCATAATACAAAGTGTAAAGACCTATTTATTTAATTCATAGTTATTTCGTAAATTACACAACATTTTTAATTATAATGGCTGCGAGAAAACCGATAAGGTGGTTTCTTACACAACAAGGACGTACATTTTCTTTCGCTGTCGTTACTACAACGGGAATAGGTTTGAGCGTAGCAAGGTTTTTGCCTAATACATTTTTCATCAACAAATATAAAGACTTTGTCCACTACTACAAGTGAGCATACGACAATAAGTAATATTGGTAAAATAATATTTATTTTAAATTATATATGTCATATATAGATATTTTGTTAATTAATTTTTCAGTGAATCCAAGCCAGTTGAATTATCTAAAGAATTACAAGAACGTTGCAAAAAATGTCTCGATATTCTAAATTTGCCCGATGTTCATAGAAAACTCATTCAACCGTTCAGTGTATTTGGTTATGATTTATTTCATGCAGGTAAGTTATTTTCTTTCAGTATTGAGTAAATATTAAGGAGAAAAGTAATTTTGTGATTCTTAGTTGCTTATTAGCCAGTGTAACTACAACTGAACTATTTTTAAGTCGCGGTATTGCACTGGACGCAATTAGATTATTTTCCAACAGTTCATTCCGAAAATACTGATATTTATACTAGACCGAATCATGGATAATAGTTGCATGTGTAGGCTAAGAGCTTTTCAGTTGGTATGACTTTTACAATATGATTGATATTCCAAGCAACTGACTACAATTTCATGTATTAAGATTTTTTTACAACAATTGACATTAATGATGACATTTTGTATATATAACATTTGAACCTGGGTGGTCTTCTAATAATTTAATTACCTAGTCCGCACTAACCCTAAGGTTGTATGATGGGCTAATTATTTACTTTGCAGAGTGCCCACATGCATTTAGTATTCTTGGCTCATTTTACAATTGTCTAGTTTGTTCAGTAGTTTGATGAAGTAGAAATCATAGTCTTTATTGATTATTTCATTTGCCAATAGATTCATTTATAATACATGCACTACTATTTAATTCCTTAAAGAATACTTAAATAACCAAACTGTAGACAACCTTAAAATCTGTAATGTATACTTAATCTGATAAAAGATGTTTAAAGAGGCCATTGTACGGTTCAAAACCTTCAGTGAGTTAATTAGGTTTCCTGATCGATTTTAGTGATGTGTCTATGTGATAGTGATGTGTCTATTTTTAGGAAAATTGGAAGTAGGAGATTTTTATGTCAAAAAATAGCTTGATTATGATTTCATTTTTAAAAAATATTTGTTAGTAATTTATTATGGAAAATATATCTTATTGTCATTAGATATTTCTAGAGTAAAAGTTATTTTAAGTAATTCATTTAGTTACATCTGATAGATATTAGATAGCACTGTTACCCACTTTGTATATATATATTTTTTTTAATGCTAGAATCACAGTTTTAAATAGTACTACTTAAAATAATTTATAATGGCTTCTACAAAGAGCAAAGCTTATTTTTCAGCGGATATGATGAATATAGGGACATGATAACTAAGTGAAATTATTGTTTAAACTCTTTTGGTTCCAGGAAGCACAAGTTCCAAATTTGGTGTAATTATTGGGATACCTGTTAATTTTAATTATAAATCACTTGAAGACATAGAAAAGGATAAAATGCAGGTCATACAGTAATTTAGTATTTTATAAATAGATATAAGGTGTATTCATCCATCCTCGAATTCATAGCAATTTATATGACAGCCCATGGAAAAAGCTATGGTGTCAAGTTACTCTTGTCAGAAGGCATACAATAAAGTATCAAAAGAAATACAGGTTGCCCCCCAACTAGGTGGACTGACGACCTAAAGGAGATGGTGGGAAACCACTGGATTCAGAGATCCATGGACCAATTAATCAATTAGGGGAAGCCTATGTACAGCAGTGGACCTTAAAAGTCTGCTAGATAAATGGATAGAAGGAGCATGATGGTAGAGATGACCACATAGTTAGCTACTAATCCCCTTGTATAATAATTTTTTTTTGGTGCTAGGGAGATGATGTAGTAAGGGTACATGGCACGCGGGGTCCGCATGGTTGACGCGTTTTTCACAGAGCATCATATATTGTTGTCTTGCTGCATTAATTCTACTCGCCTTGACCGCCAACTATATCATCTCCCTTAAAGATCCAATAAATTTGCGCTCAAATACACTTTAAGTTTATTAAGTCAAAAATGCTTGGCTACATCAATAGAGTTTCTGTTAATTTGTGTTTTGATCAGATTCATGTTATAATAATTCCTATCTGCATAGGGTCACTTTTAGCGCGCTGCCTTAAGCAGTAGCTTTTCGGTGAGCAATGTGTTATTGTTGGTGTGTTCGAGGTCATTGATATTTGTAAATGGCAGAAACCTCTTACCTTTACGTAGCTGTTATCTGCTCATATAATGATTCTAAATAAATAAACAACTTTTACGCCCGGTTCTTTTATTCATAATTTAAAAAAGTAAAATTTAGAGTGACGCAAAAAATAGTTTTATATATAAAATTTGCTCACATTTCATCTTTATGTCATAGATTAAAAGCACTTTCTAAATTTACATTTGAGTGTTAAATTTCCTAAAAAAATATTCTTAATTTTATAATTTACAGGTGAATCAGAAGACTGTAGATTTGAAATCGGATGTTGGAAGAAAACTGGGTGATGCACTTTTGTTACCTGAGAAAGTTCAAGAATTTGCAATTTGCAGAGAAATATTAATGACCCAGAATAACAAAGTTATGTATGAGTCTTCTTATCCATTTTTTTGTATATTTTTTGCTTACAGTTTGTCACAATATTTAAATAGAAGGCTAAATTTATATGCAGCTCCACCACCTATGAGAGGCTCACTGTATTGTATTGTTGGAATGTTCAGTATGGGTATCTATTTCCTAATGAAAGATATGACTGAAACTAGCTATGAAACTGATGTTGATAGAAAATTATGTGAATTAGGGCCAGAGTATGTAGAAAGTGGTGTTATATTTTATAGAAAACTATTACAAAGAAATCAAGCCCTACGTGAGTTAATGGGCGATGAAGGGAAGAAAAAGTACTCTGCAATGGGTAATGAGAATTATGGTATTAGGCAACCTCGGATGGCATTAATTCACAGAAAACAATTTTTTGAAAGTAGTTTGAAAGAACTTGGAAAAGGAGAAATTATAGAAATGTTGGATGCTCAAGAATATGCATAATTTTGTCCTATTGTTACAATATTGTAAATAAAGTATGTTCTTTGAACCTGTTACATAGTGTCTTAGCTTTTGTTGTATAGCTTATAATATAAAGGAAAACAAATAAAAATAATAATTTTGAATAGAAATATTATTGTTGTCATAACCTGCATCCAAACCTGATACTTGATAATAGACATTCATAAGCTCATCACTGCAACCAGATTATTTGGCCAAGAAGCCTGTCTATCACAATGCCATTGAAATGTTAAATTAATTTTACGGTTTGTATTCTTGGTGTGTCATGTCTAATCTAGTGGAGTTGAGTTACTAATAATAGATATTAGTTATCATATGCAAACCACTTTTATCATATCTTTTTGATAAAATTGGGCTAATTTTAGAGGAGGCAATACCTACTTGCCCTTATCAAATAGTTAACATATATGATTGTCCAGGTATCCAAATTTTATTCAATAATTAAATACCTTCCCCAGACCAGGTTATTATTTCCTCCTAAACATGCGCATATACAAGGGGAATGGGGATCTAGATAGTCCGGGCCCTGCCCCGCCCCTTTTAATATTGGTAAAAAAACTCATATTAAACTACTCACTTATACTCGAGTTAGGCTCAATTTACTTTGCTATGGAATAGAATGGAACGGAAGTGTCAATTTCGCCTCATTGCGCAGAAAAGAACGAGAATTCGCGAGAATGCTCGATGATTTCTCGGGTTTGACCCTCGACCTTGAGAGACGTTCAGTTGTTAGTCTAGATCTTTGACTTGACAGGAATGGTTGACTTGGATCTTGTTTTCATAACACATATTTGTGAGGCAGAAGAAGAAATTTAC
>DWPA01007449.1:0-10329 GCA_018251375.1 Calpodes ethlius | reverse complement strand
ATCGGTCCAGTAGTTATTGAGCCTATTCAATACAAACAAACAAACAAAAAAATATTACCTCTTTATAATATTAGTTTCGATTAAAACCAATTTACAGTAAACGCAGTACGCGTTCTATTATCTATGCCAAACAATAAATAATTTATGCAATGAATTATCGATGGACCAAAATGTATAAATATTTTTCCTGCTCACTAATACAAGATAACGTTTACGGGAATGCCACGGTAGTTTAGTTTTATTATTATTTAATATATATTTTGCAAACCGATATTTCGGTTCACTTGTAAGGATCGCCACACACAAAATACTGTGAGTACCCTTATCATAATAAAATATGCTGTATCCGCAGTGAATAAGTTTAGAATCATACGCTAATTTATTATTTAAACGTAAATAGACCACTTTGTACTCATAAAAGACCGCTAATATTCCGACAATGTATGCTTACCGACACTAGTTTTCTACACCAAATGTCATTCATATATATTTTCTGAGCGAAAACATGAATAGAAAAGCTTCTTCTCTAAAACCTTGACTAGTTAAACCCGTTAACGCTTCGCTGTGGCTCCAATTTATAAGCGACGGAAATGTTGCTATGATAACAGTTACAAAAGCGAAGCGTAGTCATATTTAACTTTTATTTTTGACGTGATAACCTGTTATCATTCCATGAACGCCGGTTTCACGCACGAAAAAGCATGACTCATTGTCACGTTGAACCTGAGCCGAGCGTGCGAGCGAGAGCGCAGAACAAGCGATAGAGAGGCACGATCGGCCTAAGCGTTCGGCTTGTGATGCACCAATCTCTTTCAATTCAATTCAAATGTATACAATTTTTCATCAATGTCTCTTTATGATGTTATTACGTAAAATTTTCGTCTGTAAATATATTTTTGTAGGGAAATATTTTTTTTTAATATACATTATCTGTTGAAGCTACCTTTACAGTTTAACGCGACAAGGTTAACTAGTGTCATACTAAAAAAAAATACAAAAATAAATATAAACCTGCCAGTCCCATAGTCCTCTTCGTCGAGTTGCAAACTGTTTATCGGTTCCAGTATATCACTGATTCCTTCAGTAGGCGGTCTTATTCGAGACAACATCGAGTTTTCGAACGTCGCTGGGTAGTCGTACTGCGGAATGTAGGGCTTTATGTCCAGTAAAGGAGTACCGTCCACCATGTCGATACCGAGGAAGTGAATATTATTACCTGCAAACATTACCTTCATTATTTTTGGGGAAAAAAGCAGAAAAGACTATATTGTTCGCACATCAAATCGGATTTTGGTGAATCCAATATATATTACTATAAATACACAAATATCTACATAGAAAATATTCTATCGTCGACAATCAGGTAGTTCGTCAGCTCATTAATTGGTTATTTTTAAAAAACACATTTAGTACTGGCCGGTCTTGCAAATTCTTTAACTTATTAATACTATTCATCACTATTTTTTTTTTACTTTTATGCATTGCAGTATTTGCAGGTAAAAGTTTTATCTTGGGTGAAAAAATACAGGAGAAATCGTCAATTTAAAATGTACAATATAACTATGGAGAATGTATCTAAGTGAAAATAATGTTATTTTATTATTTTCACCTCGCGAAGATGATTAACGTCGTATGACCACTTTTTGTACATAAAATAAAAAATACAATAAACATAGTTATTGGAAATATATTTATTTTTTAAATACATACCCTCAATACTGTTTATTTTGACCAAAGACATGCCAATGGGGCATGGTCTGTGGGGGCTCCTGGTGGAGAATACCCCGCGCCTCTCTCCCAGACGAGGCGGCGTTACTTTCGCTGGTGTCTTCGAGCCCTCAACTTTATGGAAGTGATATAACAACCTGTCATTATGAACAGAAAATATTTTCAAGACTGGCAACAAGATGGCTTACTACTAAAATTATTGATGCAGAAAAAAATAATGATAATATTATTAGAAAGCTTTACATAATAAGCATAAGGTTAAATGTCCTATATTGGCAGTATGAGATATCAAACCTTACTCTTCTCATGTTGAGAAATAAAAACTTTATAAGAAGACTGGTTGAAGTATTTTTTTTTATTTTTTTAATAGATAAATAGTATATGTGGGTTATGAATGAGGATAATTAGGAATTAGATCTTTCATTATGTCATTATTAGCATATTATTCAAGTAATATTTTTGATGATGGTAACCTATTTACAATCTAGCAAATTAATTACTGCTACAAAGGGCCATAATAGTGGATAATGTGCGGCATGTTGACATTGACATATTACACATAGTTTAGATCTATATAAAGTTTTCTGCATATCATTTTATTTAAAATTCCATTTCAGTAATTAACAACAGTATGAAAATATATTTACCACATGTGGGAAAACTCCTCGAGACCTTCAAGAGCATGTTCTGGATTACTAAATACACTGGGGTCAATAACAACAGTGCCAGAGCTCTTGAGAACGGTTGGCTGCCGTGGTACTCCCCGTTTATTATCAAACATAGTGCGAATGTATCCAATAGGACGAAAGACTATACAATCAGCATCGGGTAGGACAGGTGTGTCATTAGAATGGTTTTGGTTGCTTATTACTGTGGCTGAAATTGGAAGTTTTACATTTTCTAATTAAATTTAAGACTACTTGCATTTGCTGACTTAATAATGATAACTTTATAAATAAACATAGAGAGGTGTCATCAAGCGCCAGGTTTAAATAAAATCGCTTATGCTATATATTATGTAGTTAGTAACAGACACAATTACATAATTTAATAAAGTTAAGAAATATAAAAATTAAAAAAGAATTCAAATTTAAACTTCGGAACAAGGAATATAAACATATATAAGGCAGAAAGATTAGAATTTTTAGCCATGTCATTGTTAAATTTTAATCATTGTAAAATGTTATCATTCCTAATAAAATAATAATGATCAGTCTGTGATACCCCTACACTAGGATATCTTGTGTCATGCCTGTCATATAAAATTTTACTCCAACTAGGAATTAAACCCAGACCCTTTGCCCTGTTTCAGTACATATCCAAATTCAAACTATCGTTGACTATGTAGATGTTGACTGAACATTAGTCAAGACTTTGTCAAACATTATAATTAATGGACAACAACAACACTGGTTTTGTCAACAATAGTAAATTATAAGATCCATTTACTGTCGCAATTCTCTATTGAACATTCAAAGGATTAAAATTAGCTATACAACTAAACCTTTACAGTATAAAATATGGGTAAAATTTTGGGTAACCTTGTTATTATTAGAAACAAAAACAATTATTTGGCTATGTTAGAGGCTTTTAGGCTGAATGATAACTTCCGACTCCTGGGTTGGACACCAAACCAAACACTCTATTTGAGCATGCTCTGGGCCTCTTCAGTTATATTTTATACAGGCCCATTATTAGGTTCAATCCTTGCAATGACGTACAGAGAGGCTCAAACCATACTAACTACTAGGCTAGCATTTTATCTATATACATAATAGAAAATCATGTTACTTACATTATTTATAACTCACAAATGGCTGAACCAATATGGCTGAAAATTGGTGGGGAGGAAGCTTAGAACCAGGAGACGGACATAGGGTACATTTAGTTGTGAAAATAAGGGTTTAAAAGGGAGCAATAAGGGATGAATTTTTATAAGGAGAATGTAATTTCTTCTGAAATTTATATGTGAACTTTTTGTTTACTCATATTTGGTCACACTTAAAAGAAAAGCTTTCCTTACGTGACGTTAATGTCATTGACGTAAAGTCATATCTGATAGCCTGGGATCGTGCGGGAAAAGACGCGGGCGGATAGCTAGTTTTATACGAAAAATTAATAGTAAAGACGTGAAAATACAAACAGACCTTCTGATGCGCAATTATTACACTTGAGTCCTTCCAGAATATCCTTTATGTATTTGATTTCCTTTCTATGCTCATGTTTCAACGCCGAAAGTTTTTGCCTGAAAAGGGTTTTATAAAATAGTTTCATGAATCCACAGTTTTTGATAACTACTTCCATTCAATGTTTATATATAAAATTATTTACCTTAAATTTTTTATTTCTGTCCTAGCTAATGCTATCTGATTTTGATATAGTTCTACATTTTCTGTCATTATTGTGTTGTTTAAATAATCGTCTTTGTCACACAATTATGTTAGTTTCTTGTTACTGTTGTTAGTACATGACATATTTTGTAAAGGACTGAAAGAAAATGCATGTGAATGAAAGAAAACTGTAAATTCCAAACAAAATTCTTTCTTTTAAAAAAAGATATTTGAGTTTTCGAACATTTGGTTAAAAATTTCACTAGCTTACATAGCTACTCTTTCCTTACACCTGACAGTGAACTTGTCACTTGTTTGTGAACAGTGTCAACGTCAAATAAGTTAGAGACGCAGATAATAATATATCAACAAACTGCAGGTAATAAAATATCTCGATTTATTTTTTTAACAAACGATAAATCTGATTTATTCGTTGGTATATAAAAATCGAGGTCGTAACTTAATAATATTATTAACTTAGCAGAAAGTGCTAGGTTTAACTAAATGCAAACAGTTCAGAAGCGAATAAATAATAATAAATTAAAAAAGAGATTAACTTAAATATCAAAAAGATTAATATAAAAATTAATAAACTTTACCTACATTTTTTTTTTATTATGAATCGTAATAAAATACGTACAGGCCCTTATGAATTGTAACCAAATCTATAGAAATTATTATTTGAATTAAGAATTATTTAGGTTTGACTTGAATGCCATTTTGTATTTGAAGTACTTGATTGACATAACGATAAATATAAAATTAATTCAAAATAATAATGTGGGCTACGACATACACATTAATTTTTTTACAAATATTATAATAAATGCAGTTGTAATCGTCATCGGTTCATAATATTTACTATAAAAGGTAATATAAATAAAAAAATAATATCTTGGCTTACTTCAGTTTTCAATACATTTATTAAAATAAATGTTTATCTTGCTTCATCAGAACATTAATGTAGTAATGATTTAATTTAATAATGGTATTATCAATCTTATTTCATGCGTTTCCTATAAAATCGATTTTAAAACAAATATCAGCTTTTCGATTCTTCATTTCTTGAAATAATCGAACTAATCGTATGCAATGGAATCCCTATTGCGTTTTGCCGATTGCCGCACACGTGCTAAGAATTTGTGATATTTTACAAAATAATTATATTTATTAGACATTTTAAGGTTTCAGTGTTTCGTATTATAAAGCAATAAACAACAATCCTAGTAAGGGAGCATCACAGTTACATAGTGAGTTATTGGTTTATTTTGACTAAATAGGGTGGGGCAAAATGTCTGTAGGAAAAGAGCGCCACGTGTCCTACTTTTTAGTTTTTCCTTGCTTTTTCGCATAATTACTATCTCAGTTTTATTATTCTCAGTTAGGTTTAGTTATTTTTATTGTGTTTACTACATTTAACTTTATATTTAATCGGTGCTTTTGGTGTGGTTCATACTTTCGGTCTCACATGATCGATTTGTTTCAAGTGTCTTTTTTACGTTTTGTATTGTTTGATTTTGTTTAGTTTGCATTGTTTTGGCGCTTTATTTTAATAACTCAGAAAGGTGAATTGAAATTGCTTGATTTATTTATTATTTTGTACAACTAAAGTCATGTTTAAAAAAAGTATCGCGGTTACCCGGGAGATGAATCATATAACCACAAAATACGTTTGTTTATTGAATATGGAAATCGTATAGGATTTATTGTTCCATTTTCAAATATGTATTGTGGCATAATACTCATTTTAAATGAATACCTTCAAATGACTCTTTACTTAAGGAGATATATCGAAACTTCTGTGTAATGGGAATATATGATTTAATTTTATTGATAAAGATATATTTTCTTGATTATATATACATATATATTTATTGGAGGTACCCACAATTTTAAACAAAAAAAATTATATGATTGTAGGTACTTCCAATATCTTAAGTAATGTGAACAATATTGATTTCACAGTTGTAAAGATAATTAGAACACAAGGCAATTACTTGAACAAACTTATTGGATAGTGTAAATTGAGAGAACAGGTGCAAGATTCTTATTTATTCTATACATGCTTACTCGTGCTATCCGAAGCAAAGTATGATTTCCAATTCAATGATGAGATTATAAACTTATAAGCTAACATATAGCTATTCTTTATTTGTTGTAAATAAAAATGCTAAGTTTAATTTCACCCACCGCTAGATTTTAATAAAAAAAAATATATATATATCCACAGGGTAATCTACAATATGAATGGTACAATATATGTTTTGTTTTTTTATATATGTTTTGTTTAGCTGTTAATATACTTGTAATTGTGTACTTAGAACACAAATTTGAACTTTAAGTTCATGTGTCAATGATCTTCATATTGAGACTATTTTATTTGTATTGTATAAATGTTAAATAAAATACACATTATAATATAAAAATTAAACTTTATCATATCTCCTGACTTTTATGACATTTTTTTGTTTTTGCTCAAATATTAATATATTGATTATTTTCCTGCCAGTTGTGAAGTATCTAGTTAAGGGGTTAATGGCAATGGTGTCAGAAGCGAAGGTGAACGGAGGTGAGATGGATGTGCCAGCGGAAGTGATTCCAGCTCTGGCGGAGAAGCCGGCTGGTCTACCGCCGGGCAAGTATGCATTGGTTGGCTGGGACATGGACACAACCGGACGAAGGCTCATTGATGAGGTTGGTGTATTTAGTTATATTTGAATTGTTTTTTTTTTTAATATTGCCTACTTGTATTTTGACCGTCTTTACTGATTATGAGAAAAAGATAGGCCTATTTCACCAATAACACAGCTTTCTATAAGTGAAAGATTTTTTAATTTCATGAGTGATTTTAAGAATTACCTCTGACATAAAGAACTCTGAGTGGCACAAGTTAGGGGAGGCCTATGTCCAGCAGTGGACTCTCTTGAAGGCCGATAGATAGATAAAGAACTCACATATATTATTTTTGTATGTTTAATAACTATAGATAAAAAAAACTATTTCAAATATGTTATATCAAGTTCCTAATTATACACTCATTGTTATTTATAATTGTTAATAATAATACTTCTTTGGTTTTAAACAATATAACACAAGAATCTGAACTTAGATAATATGCATATTTTGGTGATGATAACCACTTAGTCAGTCATCACTGACAATTTTTTTTTTATTGATGTAAAAAGTGCAATAATATTTTAAAATAATTTTAATGAAAGTTGATTAGGGTCTATCTATAAATAAATGTGATTTTTACACAAATTTCATGATTTTTTGAAAGTTTTCACATTTCATTGAACTTAACATGAGACATGATTTATTGATGATTCCTAATAAAAAAATCAGTTTTCAAATAATTATCATCACAACTCCCACAATTGGACTTAGGATAAAGCTTGTTATGTGTATATCGGCAGACTTCACACTATTAGATGTGTAGATTTCCTCACAATATTTTCTTTCAAGAAATGATACAATTAACTTGTAATGCACATATAAGTTTTAAAATTTATATTGCATGCTGTATTTGGTAAAACAAATATTTATTTAAACTACCCCATAGCCTACATGGTAGTGACCTTGCTTGCAAAGCGACAGGTACCATGTTCTATTCATGGCCGGGGCAAACATATATGAAATAGATAAATGTTTTTACTCTGGTCACGGGTGTTAGTGATGTCTAATTTGTGTTGTCCATGTTGCCTGCGACAAGGGAATCCTAGTGCAGGGTATGAAAGTGGAAGCATTTAAGCCTTTAGCGTCTGCTACTCCTCAAATTATTACTTTTCTATTTATGTGATTGAGGAATTTATAAATTCCGTATGGAGGGGAAGTTCTATAACTTATCATTGAATCACTTCACTCACAGATAATATGTAATTGTTATTGATAATAAATACTAAACACAATTTCTTATCTTGACATACTCAGCTTTTGTGCTATGTCTTACAAGTTATTAGATCAACAATTATGTAAAATACCAATGAAATAACAATGTGTTTATCTATTATATCTTTGTAGGAGATGGAGGATGTAGTTGGTTACCAGTATTATATGTTTTTATGAATTGGCCAAAGTTAACTGACTGAGTCTGTTAGTCTTTATTTATTCTAGCTTCTGCCTCTTTTGCTGTGAATGATCAGTTTACCGTCCAACTCAATTTATCTTTGTACAGTAATAGATTTTTTGTATCATCATATATCAGCCTTTGGAGGTCCACTTCTAGTTCTCCCGTAATTTTCTCCACTCAGACCAGTCCTGAGCCTTCTGAATCCAGAGGATGCAGCTGTCTTATTTTTTGTATTACAAAATGAATGTACAAAAAGTACTATCAATTATTACTTTGCCCCATCCAACTTGTTGCCTAATTGTGATTATGAATGTATGAGAAAATTATATCAACAGCTAACTCCTACTAGAGTGGTACTCAGGGTTAAGGAGCAGCATAGTTCCAACATATTTTTTACCATTCAGCATAATTCCTGGCTGATTTCAAGAGTATTGGTGGTGACCCTCAAAAAATATCAACAAATGTTTTGAACTTTGGACATCCACCAACAGTTTTGCCTCTTAATGCTCGGCTAGGGTATGGCCTTCTATAGTCTGAATTGCTTAGAAAATGTAATATGCCACTCGACAGTAGCTGGTCACTTGATTTACACTTGAGTATGTTGTTATTACATCAATATTTATCTTTGTTGATATTGAATGTAATGTATAATATGTTATAATCATTGTATTTACCTTATCATATTTATATTCTTATATAATATTTATACATAATACTAATATGCCAAAAGGCCATTATACAGGAGAGTGATGAAAATATTTTTTTCGTCCTATCTAAATGGAATAAAAGCAGAGATGAATTTAGACGGTATCACCCACATACTGGAATTGATATCTTCTACATGTTTGTTTTGAAATTTGATTATAACTAACATTATGTTAATTATTTCCGGATTTTACTCTTCTGGTTCTAAAGCGCCAAAATAATGTTCAGATTGTCAAAATGGTTCTTTAAAACTACTGGCTTTCCTTGACTATATTAATGGGATTTATACAAGATTTAAATTTCCCTTAATTAACGCTTTAGTTACTGTTAAATTGTTAGCCACATCTGCATAGTGTCATTGTTAGCGCGCCAATTGACGTATTAGGAAAATTAACGTACTTTTAGCATTAAGCTCTTCTTTTGTATTGTATATAGGGTACTATAAAATTTATGTAAATAAATAAATAAGGTTATATTGTGTTTTGTTTTAGATATGTCAGATAGCCGCGTACACGCCGAAGCAGACGTACTCGCAGTACATAATGCCGCACGGCGACCTGCGCCCGGGCGCCAGGCGGCGACACAACGTGCGGGTGGTCACCGTCGGCCGCTACCGTATGCTCAAGGACACTATTACTCATAAGGTATTTACTGCTTACCGTCTATGTGCCAAGTGCTATAAGGATCGTCGCTCACGGTCACTTTTTGTTGTAGCACAGTTAAGTAGCTACTAACGTTAAATCCTGTCAATTACACTGAACTATGTGTACATCACGATGGTCACAGACGCCCCGAGTCATAGACACGAGTGCAACAGGGTCCATTTTTCCTTCCCCCTCCCTCAACCCCACCCCCCTCTATTCTTTCTCTCGATGTAGACCGAAACGGGTCTGTGTTAGTAGCTATACTCTATTGCTAAAGACATTCATGCAATGCAATTCACAAAACTTTTATCATGTTCATGGGCGTACCGCTCTGGACCAAGGGACAGTGAAAATAATTCTCTTGACCCATGGGAAGGAATACTGATAAACTTTTATGGACATCTGTAGGTGCGTACTGGAAGGCATGCAAAATTCAGGAATGTAAATGCCCTTGATCCCATACTCCCTTATAATATGTCCATAGTAATTTTAGTACTTATACTACTGGTCTATTACTGTTTCAGAATGTGTATTGTCTGTCAATCAATCACTAATTAAATTGTTTATTTTTAAAATGTTCCAGATACTGAAAACAAAGTCAGAGATCTCTGCTTTAACGGACTTCTTAGACTGGCTGGAGAAGGAGAAAGGCGACGGCAGCGTCATTCTAATCTATCATGAGCCGCGCCGTCATAGTCCTACCATGCTACTGGAGGCTCTCACCAGGTATCACACTTAAAATTTTTATTACATAGATAAGCACGAGACATAGATAAGATTAATTAAGAGAGACATATGTTTAATGGAGTCATTGCCTCTTCTAGATTCAATTGCATAAAAAATATCATGTAAC
>DWPA01007448.1:0-10329 GCA_018251375.1 Calpodes ethlius | reverse complement strand
AGAGCATCGAACCCTAATTCGTTCTTGGAACAATTTATTGCAGCCCTTCTTAGAAACCTGCTCGGTTACTATTTGTTTTATGGACATGTACAGAAACTCGTTTTATAAATAACTTTAGGAAGATCATAACAGTTACGTTATGAACACTCGTATCGCAGTTGACAATTGCTGATTGTATTCATTTAAAACGTTTTTTGTCATAATTATGAATAAATTTTAAATGCTTGCTACGATTATTAATTAGGTCATTGCATACAGATCTGCGCATAATGACATTTAACAGCTTAAGATCCGATGTTCTGTACCAATATGTATTAATTTTTATTTATATTTGTAATATAATTTTACGTTCATCACTTCCCATCTAAAAATAACTGTTGCTAAATTAAATGCTAGTGGATTTTATAACCAATATAAGATGGCGCCGGACGTTACACAATGAGCGATGCGCGGGCGCATTAAATTGATCATTGCGCTGATTGACGCTCACGGCCTTTTGTGCACTAGTAAATAAATATTTCAACTGTTGTATCGTACACGGTAAACTAGCGCCGAGGTTTATTGGCGCAATTTATGGATTCGACGATCCTTTATAGACATTAAACACATGGACTTTATGTCTAGACTGTTAGATTATTTTATATTATGATGGCCTAAAGTGTAGCGTAAAAATGTGTATGTGTGTGAGAGTATCGTGTACTTACAATCGCTCACATGCACAGAAGTATGAGTATATATTTTGGCAATTGAAAGTGGTTATTAACGGATAATTATAAAAGACAAGTACATAGATGAATAGATATTCTTTGGACATACAGAAAGATAAAAACAAACTTGAATTACGAAACAGGCGGTTAGGAGATTTTTGTTTCAAATAATAACGTTATGAACCGTTTTTTATTTGTTTTTGCAGTTTTATAATTAGTAACATTCGATTACGCTATAAAAAGACTTAACTCGTAATATATTTTTTAATTAAAGTGAATTTCTAAGAAAGAATTTTTGGACCTTGAAAATGATCACACGTCTAAACAAAAAGTAACACAATTTTGTTCGATTATATGTACACTTTATTATATTATCTATTATAAATACATATAAATAAATGACAAGCCATTTTGTCTAAGTAGAATTTAACTGGGTTAATTACTTTTAATGGTTTTAAACATTTTTAATTGATAGGCTATAAACTGTCAATTACTGTCGTTAGCCGGCTTATTGTATTTTTCTCACGTGTCACACACGCACGCTTATACGATTTATTTTGGTACTGTGTTTACAAAAACAAACTTTTTTAAAAATTGTGGTTTCGATATTTAAAACCAAAACAACACGAAAAAGTGACTTAAATAAACAGGAATACTTAACTAACTAGAAGTGTCGGTTCCATTAACAATACTAAATCGATGTACGCTATTAGCTTTTCATCCATTTCAATCCAAGCTAACGTTAGAGGAGTGTCTCCTACTTTGTATGCTTTGCTAAAACAATTTTGGCGATTGTGCCACATCTCACCTTGAAAGTGGCTGTTAAAATCTAACGCAACTAGTACATGATGTTAACGTCCTATACCCGTCTAAGTAACTAGCAAATTCCATCTGGAGGCCACTGTAAATTATTTTCTCACAGAATCATCCTTTACCCAGCTTATGTTACAACTTGTCGATTATGTTTTTGGTGTTATTGAAGTCCATTGACAGCGAACACCACTTCCGATGGCCCATTCTCGTTTGCCGGCAGTTAAGTTAAGTTAAAATAAATCTACTCGCGATAAAAACGTGTACATAAAAACGTGATGAAATTACATTGCAACGTCGTTAAATTTCGCAATGAGGACAATAGCCTCAACGGAAAATAGGCTTATGGAGTCGGATTACATTTTTCTGAGACGACGAACAATAAACAATTAAATGTTGTTAGCACGCGATTTTTAAAATGACTCTGTTTAACATATTTCTCCTATTGTTATTGAGGATAATAACTCAAATACCATTGATGCTTGATCTGCAATACGTTGCATATTAATGTGCCTCGTTGTTTTAATAATAATTTTGTTGTATAAGTAATGCGTTTCTGCAGTTTCAATGGAATTGATAATTGCAAAATAAATGAATTAGTAGGGAGTTTTATCACATGCCAAGGTTTAATTGCTGCAGTTGCATTCGTGTCCTACAAATACGAAGCATGCCGACAATTCCTTTGAATTACGTTCGAAAACAGGCTTACGTAACCTACCATTAATAGGCTTGCGCTGGCTCTACGAACTTGCAATTAATTATCGTTTGTAGCTTGTAATAGTTATAATGATTGGGTCATAAGCTTAGTTTTTGTTACTAGACGCTAGTAAATCTACTAATCTCAGTTAAATCCTTACTGTTGTTTGATTCATTTTAATTTCTTCATGACTTAGCCACTTTCTTAACTATGCTTCATCTGAAAAAAAAAATTAGTCCTTTATACTGTTTTAAATCTATAGCGTTTGCGTAGTGCGCACGTATATGTCTACATACATATATATTATCAAGAATTAAGTCATTGTGATATGGTAGATAAAAGTTTACTTTAACGATAACTTTAAATTGTGTTGTCTTTAAAGACAATTTTGAACTAACATTTTCGTAACCAAAGTTACATTGATATTGTTAATAAATTATTATCTTCATAATAATATTTTTTACGACCCGAATCCATATGTGAACAAATTTAATAACAACCAAAATAAATTACAAATTTGAGCGTTATAACAATCTGATTCATATCGACGCAGACATTTGTTACGAATTTAAATAAGTTTTGAAGCCCCGATCGCAGTAATAAAAATGCAAATGTCTACTCCAACTAGAAAACTCGTTTACATTTTTTATATAATATTCATTAAGTTTCCATGTATGTTAATTTTACGATGACGTGTCGTAGTTATTACTGATTCTGTGCGGACAACATTTTAAAATACTAAAAGGAGCATACGACCGTTATAATACTGAGGAAATGAGTTTGAGTAAAATGCAAAATTCAGGTGTCAATGATCAAATATTTGATAAGACTTAATGGAAACTTTTGGTGCACGGTAATCAAAATGGCGGGCAAGCGACGCGCTGTAATGGCTGCCGGCCTTGGGCCGCGATCGCAATCAACTTATTATTCAATCTCATGTCGCGAATTGGTCCGAGGTCCAGCGGCCGTTGAACTCATGTCCACTCCACTCCAACACTTGTATTGTATCTAGCATTCAACTTGCAATCAGATAAGCGATCATATTTATCAATTTATAGTTATATTTGTTCATGCACCAAAGTACTTAGAGGAAGCAACATAGAATGCAATTGCGCGTGACACATAAAAGTTTATTTTGTTTCGTGTTTTACGCTTCTTAACTTTTTGTTCATGTTTTTGAAGATTAAATGCACTGTTCATAGGATTCTCGTAAATTTTAATTACTTTGTAAAACGGACTAAGTAATTAGGTTCCCAAAATCTATCGTAAAGATTATTTAACTTCATGAACGAATCTATATTTTTCTTATATTTTGCTATATAAGGAGGCCTTCCCTTTATGAAGCAGATCGTGAGTACAATTAAAGCATACTAACCTACCGTATTCAATCTTGCTTTAATGGCAAACCCATTATAATTGAAATGGCACGGTAATGTCGAACGCGCTAAAGTACTAATTGTTTAAGCAAGGACCAAAACATCATTTCATATTATATTCTACGTTACTGATATATGAGTAGATTCTTCTGAAAGTGCTACCTTACTTATTTTTAACAATTCAAAGTATGTGTTAAGTAATTTAAAACTAAGACTACGACTAATACTCGAGAGGTCGTCGGTCGGCGGTCGGTGGAGCGTTGACGTAAATCCGACACGGTCCGTTATGTCCTCCCGAGAACAATGGGCTGGTTCGCGCCACTCGCCTAATGAGAAATGTTTGTTTTTCAGCCTCACACAATAGCTACTCTCATTGCTGCTTTCATTATTACCTCCTTGTGTTTTCGACTTGAGAAGTGTTAATAATCGTCAACGTCTTTCTTTTTCACCTTCTAATAGATTGCCTATTCGTCTCATTTCGTCTCACGTTACTGCACAGCTCGAGCGATCGTTACATCTTTCGCGGTACAATAAAACACAACAGATAACTGATAGCTCAGCTATAGAAAAAGCGATACAAAGAGCTATAATTTAGTGAGGTTCCGAAGCCGACCTTGATTGAAGGCTCATTAGCTGCTCGAAGTCAGAGTCAGACGAGTACGCGCCGAACCGGTCTCGGTCGTGAGTCCGCATGATTTATGCCTGCCTCAGCTTCACAAAGAGGTTTTTTTAATGGACCCGTTTCCCGGTACTTTTTGTAGCGCTACCTGGATGCTGTGAAAAAATATAGTGACAACTTTTTTCGGCATAATAATAATACTGAGCATTCCTTTTGTCACATACGGACGTGGCCCACAGGTAGACGTGACGCGAGGGCGCTGTGGCATTATTATATTAATGGATAACACCGAATGAATACAAAAATAGGGTCTTTCGAGTGTATCGTTCGCAGGTCGTAGGGTACGTGTTTTATATTATACAGGGATTCATGTGGTGTGAGATTAACATCCAGTATCGTTATCACGGAAACTCGCAACGCTTCATTCGAAATTCATAATCCTGTACATCTTAAATATAACCGATACAAAATACCTAGGATATCTTAATCCATGATAACGTCTTATCGTACTTGATTATTAGGTAATTTAATATTTATACATTCAAAACAAATGTTTGTCAATAATAAGGAAAAAAAAACAAGGAAAATGATTGTCCGTGCAAACTGGTTATATTAACGACCGTTTACCTTGGAATAACTATCAACATCATTTAACTATTAATAGTTACAGACATAATCTGCCACTTGTAGTTCTTAAACGTGTTCGCCGTGACAAAACAAGTCATCCACTATTTAAATTACATTATACATTTTTGTAAACATATTTTTCCTTGAAATTTGTCAATGGCAATGACATTAATCGGAAAATACACCTGGCTTCTTGGATATAAAGTAGCTATTATGTAGATTTGATAATTACATAATTTAATATTTTCCGCGTGAAAAATAATATATTTATCATTATTATATTATCTGTGTGTGACAATATCTCTGAATAAATTTAGATCATATTGGAATTTTGAATGTATCTTCGACCTTTAAATGACATTGGCGAGTAAGTCGGCCTCGCTATAACCAGTTTTTGCTGCACTTTTTTTGTCGGAATTTAGTTATATTATCCTGCTTGTACCACCTGCCGCGGTCGTTCCCCGCTTAGAAAAACTCCCCATTTTCGACAAAAGAGATCCCCAAAGTTATTCTTACTTATAATTATGGGTTCACAACATAAAGCGTTTCGGGCAGAAACAATAAATTTTTTATATTGCCTTGAAAAAAATTGCCCTTGGATTCGTTCGAAGAGGCATTCTTAGCCATAAACGCAGCCCCATGTGTGCGTGTTTTTTGTATATTACAAAAAATGTAAACAATTTGTTGTAGATGTTCGAGATAAAAATATGTTATCTCAGGGTTTCTTAGTTGTATAAAATATAAGGCGAGGCAAGCGAGTGATAATACGTGTTCGTGCTTGAAAATTTTTACATGTATATTTATTTAATACATATTATGCAGTTATTTTAACTTATAATAATAATCGTATTCGGTTAGATATCGCTTGGAAAAAAAACAAAATCACTGCTATTTCAATATATATGAGCCGCTTGATATTAACAAAATGGAATTTTCAAGCATATGTGATAAGACTGTTTTAAAATTGATAAGTTATTGGAGTACAGGCTATCGTTAGAGGAATGAGCCTATTTCATAAGTGAACACAATTAATATTACATTGTAAATACTCAAAGCAAATACGCGATATACGGTCGGAAGTGTTAACTTATCTGTTATAGAGCGTAACATATAAAACAAGTAGGTAGGTATAACGATCATTATGGCCGAACTGTGTCAATACGATAATGTCCAGATAATTCGGACCACACAGCGCACTATAATTAATTTAATTCAAACTGTAGGTTTACGATCTGTTCACTAATGTTTATCAGTAAGAATAATGTAGCTTGTTTATCAATAATGATATTTAAAACATAATACTGTTTGATATAAAAGGTGGATATATTTTTATAACACTGTCTTGTTTTATTCTGTAAAATAAACAAATGTTTGTATTACAAAAACATTATTGCTGATAATAGTTCACAAGGTTTCCCTTGTGAGTAACTGCTTAATATTATCATCTCTTAAATAAGATGTTTAATAGTTGATTCTACAACCATCTCAAGTTGCAATAGACACAATCGTTAGCGAGAAAATGTCAGTGGGTACGAAAATCAAATTAAATAACTTCACTGTATAAGGTACGCAAGTAATGTCCTATAAATAACACGTAATACTTATGGCATCCTTCATTATCCACTTACGGAGCATTTGAATTAAGTGATACAGATATGAAGTCTCACACCGGCTCCGTTATAAATAGACCGGTTCAACTTACAGTGACATCCGTCAAGTGGTCGCATTGTGTGGTATGATCGTTAAATTAACCCTCTGTGAATTAAACGCAATCGACATGATATGACGTCTGTTTCAAATGATGTTGTGATCGTTTCAATTTGTGTTTTATATCTGGATCAATGTTTTATTTTCGCGTGTCACTTGTTTTGCTTTAATCGTCTTATGGGAGGATGGCGTTGAGATACACTGTCTTACCTTTTTCTGGTTTCTTTGATAGTGCTGTAATTATATTCAGGGCCATGTTTCATATATCTTTAAAAATGTATAACCGAAAACTTGGAGTTATGCTTTGTTTGTTTGGAATTCCTCTTTTATATGTTATGGAAGATTGACACAATCCATCAAACGTTTCAGATCCAGGAAAAGCAAAAGTATTCCGAATTAGCAGTTAGCAAACTTTCCCCAGTAAAATATTACAGACAGTCGTCAAAAAAGTTGTAAGCGGATATAAATCTCCCTATTCAGTTTAGTTTGATATTGGCCGCAACTGCTCTCGGGTACTTGGCTAACAAACTTCGCGCAAGAATGGAAAACTTTTAATGTTGTTCCACGGTCGATTCTAATAATATGAAGGAGGGTGCTACTTTTTACTCTTTGATTTACTTCGTGTGAAATATGATCGAAAGAATTCATTTATTAATACTAGCTTGTTTATATGTTGAACAAAGTTCGTAAACTTTGCAACTCTTAAAATACTTTTAGGATATTCTTATACTGTTTCATATAAAACTACCAACTCAATGTTTTATACTTCAGTCGTTCTGGTTTTTTTCAGGATAAAAATAGTAAAGAAGGAGTAATATAAAAGTAATTTCAATTCAAAATATGAAAGGATCATTCTTAAATCATAACACAACCTACACGTAACAAAATACACATACCAATAATAATACAAATATGTTAAAACTGTTCTCATTATTATTTCTTCTACTGGCATCATACTTAAAAGTTTACACACCAGCCTATACATATATATAAATAGACATCCATCCATCCATAGTCGTACAAAAAGCTGCAATATTAAACACCTACCGAACAGTAAGAACTTTTCTATCTTTGGATGAAGATTTTCAATAATCACACTAATAAGGATAAAGTTCACCTTCACAAATACAATACATACATAAATTAATAGAATAGTTTTATTGTATGTATGTTCATATGTATGTTTAAATAAGAACAAATCTATGACTAACTATTAAAGCGTAGATGCATAATGCCTAAAGCAGTACAGAATTATTATATTTTAATGAATTTGACCGAAACTACTAGTAATACGTCTGTATAATGGAATGTAATTAATTATGCAAGATATGTTACATATTCAATCTTGTGCTGTTGTTTGATAACATAATTAATCCTTGGATTGAGACAATAATTACTTAGTTACTTGGTTTTATTGTAAAAATATTGTTCTAGGAATAAAATATTTACTAATAAATGTTTTCCACTCACACAACATTGTTAAATAAATTACAGAAATTTCATCACTATCGTGAAATTTATTGGCTCAGTTCAATAAAAGAAAATGTGACGTGTACTTACCTAATTTGGTATTCTGATATCATTGTGTTATTAAACATTTTAAAAATAATTCCATAGTTGAACTGTGTACCTTTCTTACGATAACGACCATATTGTTTTAGTAACCTTCACTGGGTGTCATATCGGGTGACCGACTTCCACTAAACAACTCCATTCGTAAAATAAGCCGGTTTTGTTTTGACTTGCCATATGACCACCAGCTATTTATATGATACTTGATCTCAGTAGTTGAATGTATATGGACATACTTGTATGGAAAATGTATTTTCAAAACAGGCGTCTGAGTTTAATTTACTTACGGATCTTTTATTAAAGAGTAAACATGAATAATATTTCATTATATTTTGTTATTATAGAGTAAAGAGTAAAGATACAATACAGTACTGTTACTAAACACGTATTAGCACTAAGAATATCGGTTATACGAATAACTGTTTGTATATCAGAATATTTGATGATTTTGAACTATCTCATGGTACTACAAGGCCTATCATGTTGAAATGAATAATTTAGTAACACGAATTATACATACACTTGTATTTTTAAATGTACCTTTTCGACCTTTGAACGACATTTATGTATTAAAAGACCTTTAACGTGCTAAAGTACGCTTAATATAGGTACCGTCACGAAAATAAGACTATGTTACAACTGAATAGAACGAGAAATAAAATCAATAAGTTAACCTTTTAAAAATAATGTCTCTACTTACATTATGGTAAGAGTTAAGCAATAATAACATAATCAAGATTAAATTAACAGTAATTGAATTTGAATGCCTCCTAGCTGGGCTGACACCATTTATGGGTACATAAACTTTCGCCAATTTAAATATGTTAGTGCTTTTAAAGCGGCTGACAGCATCGGTTAATAAAACGGCCACTCCCTCCTGTACCCCCGGCACCCGATAACCGGCACTACCGGCAGTCATTGCTCGTTGGACCGGTCCACCGGGTCCACGACCGACTATAATTTTATCGTACGATAGTCACTGTCGCTACTCGGGATGGAGTCGATATTTCGATCCAATTTCCTTCATTTAGGACACACTTCGCTTGAGAAGCATAACCCTTTAATTTACACTTACTTAACTTTAATCGTATCGTAAAACGTATCTAATTAATCTTTCTCTGGTAAGTTGTAAGCTTCATGTGTATGTTATAAATTTTAGTAAGAGAAAAAAAAGTAAAAGGAAGACATGCATGTCATTACAAATTTATTAATAAAATCTTGATTCTGAGATTCATGATTTACTGAAAGATTTGATAAAAAAAGTAATCATATATTTCTTTATTTGCTATCTATAACGTAATGTAAATGTAGTTACCTACTACATATATTTCGTTAAGTTATAATCAACTACGTGTTGTAGGCAAAATAACAACATATTTGACTACCTGCAATGCGTGTTACTGTACTCTCATTTATTCTCCAAAATTTTAAAAACGAATTTTTGTTCTGCAACGATGTAGTTAAAGCTGCATGAAATGGCTACTGGCATATTCAAGTTTTATTAATATAAAATATGTGCATATTAAACGGTGTACGCTCTCGGTTGTGAATTTCCACTTAATATCGACGCAATTCGGTGCACGGTGCGCTGGCTCCACGTAGAAAGTGAGCGTAGTACAACGCAAATGCTTTCTATATTATTATGCCATCAATCTCAACGGATTCGCTACAATGGCACCATCTATCATATTCAATTGCGGCCGTAGGGGTCCGTTGACAGTTCCATATGCGCTCACGTGTCTCGCTAATAAGGATGGATTTATTTATTACATGCGTTGACCTCGATTCGAATGAGATATTGAGCGAAGCGTAAGTCTACCTAATGTAAGCGACTTAGGTTTAAGCTTAAGAAATTGACAAGCGTTACTCGCCCACGGCGTCTCTGACGTAATAGCTATTGTAAGGTTTCCTATATGGTGTCAACTACGCAGCGAGCAATTCACGTGTGCACGTGAGTCGCTCCAATTGTTGCAGTCTAATGAAATTCCAGTGCAAACCAGTACGATTTCAGTAATCGATTGTACACAAGACTAGGGACTGTTTAATCGAAGCAACTATAATGTATTATGGGGTATGTGGCTATATTCACGATCCATAATATTGCTGATAACATAATTTAAATACACCTGTCCTATTCGTGGTACTTCCTGCTGAGATAGGGATGAGTCAGTGACTAGTTCCTCCACAGTCCAGATAGGCTGGTCATTATCTTCA
>DWPA01007447.1:0-10330 GCA_018251375.1 Calpodes ethlius | reverse complement strand
CCCACAAAGGAAAGCATGCACTACAATAAATTAAAGTATATACCAACATACATACCACCACTAACACCAACAACTTATGGACAATTTCCAATATTTTAAGGATTTTGTTACGCTTGGAGATGACATCAGTCTGACCTCAACCAATTTAGCTCAAGTTAGTAGCGGAAAATATTTTTGTAATTGTTTAAAGTATTAATTAATCTGTGCTTCGTTCTTCATAGTGCATAGTTCTTCGTTTTAAAATATGTGCTGAAGAGTTTCTTTCCTCATTTCTTCTCTTATATAAGAACTTTTCCATATAGCGCTTGAAGGCGTTGTATGAGCACACAAACGACACGACATGACGACGCACAGCATAACGCACCCTAGCGTTGCCTATTGATATCGGCTGTAGCGTCCTATCCTTACAGTGTCTACGCTGCATATCCCTTTACTTTTTGCCTTTTT
The DNA here is from genome assembly GCA_018251375.1 of Calpodes ethlius. Taxonomy (NCBI): domain Eukaryota; kingdom Metazoa; phylum Arthropoda; class Insecta; order Lepidoptera; family Hesperiidae; genus Calpodes; species Calpodes ethlius. Next base: position 9,883 of record DWPA01007447.1, on the reverse strand, counting down.
GCTTTCGCTGTAAAACGCTAATATGAAGCAAACTTAAGATATCTTTCTGAAACGATGCCAAAATCAAAATACTTGTCGTGCTGTAAGTGTATTTATTAATAGCTAAGTTCAATAAACTTTTACCTATATCGAAATCATACATATCCTCATTATATTGCCAACGGTGAACAAGAGCATAATGTTCATAAAATTACCGATTATTCTATGATATTGTTAATACTACAATCCAATCACAACACACAGTGCCGGTAATATTCCATTCCAACGGAATCTTTATGTGGACAGAAGTGAAGAGACTGATACGTTAATTCATACATTTGAGGCCTCCAAAACGATGTATTGGAGAAGGACATTATTTGGACGTACTTATGCGAAATAGAAGCAAACACAAAAACTAGCTTTTGAGAAAATAGACCTTTTAGTAAAATTGTTATATCTAAATAACGAGACTACAAACACAGACTTTTAAATTTAATTTAAATATTTCATTAGGAATAACGTACCATACAGTTTGAATGTTTTTTGCATATACCAATCTTGATGTGGAGATGCCATTTATGGTATACCTAAAAACGGTTTTTGTGTGTTGGATCCATTTTGCATACACTATAGTTTAAGATACGACAGTATTCTCTAATAAATAATTGTTACCCACATGGTGCAATTATTACAATACCGGATTGGCATTCGACAAGAGTCCTGAGTGGGATTCCCAGCGAAGCAACTATTTAAATGATGCATTTAAATTTCGATTCCTGGTCTGAATATGTAAGTTCTTCTCTTTGTGCGTTGTCCCCTGTACGCACGACACACGAAATCCTAGTTCAGGGCTATTACTGTATGCGTTATTTACTTTATTTAACTTTCTATGTTACTGCAAGTTACATAACTGATAATAGGATTGCTTCGGAGAATGTGTTATGCTTTAAATCTAACTATGGTCCCTCTGTTAATGAGTACCGCTCATGTTATTCTCAAATCTTAAGTTTCTTCCAAATCCCAACAGAGTAATGCTGTGTATTTCAAATAAATATTTTTTTCGTCTATAAAGAATCCGATTTTATTGCCATAGCAACGAATTCAATTTCTCCATCAATCTGCATCTGAGCAGACTGATGGAACCAGGTCTCTGTTTCAAAGAAAACCTGTATGTTACTATGACAACGTACGTCAACTGCTAGTAGCTAACATAGTTATCTACATTATCAAAACCATTACTTTACCAAGTCTAACTGGAAAAATCCAAGACCCAATAATGGTGTTCATTCAATCACATAAAGTAACGGATAGGTGTACACTTGATTAATTTTGTCCTCGATTGCCGAGTTAATCCGATCTCGACTTGCAGTTGACAAGCGGTTGGGTTTTGGTTTCGAGTTCGACGGTGCATCATAAAAACCAGTTATTTGAATGCTTACGTCTATGACTGACATATCCGGAATTATTATCTGCGATGCGTACAAATTGACCGTTTCTAACATTAACGAAGTACCTCATTCGTTTAGTACTTATACTTTCCATGGCGTTTTGACATTATTCAAAAATTTTATAAAACATCTCGATGAATTCTCAATAATAAACTAAAAATAACTGTGATAAAAGTGAAGTAACTTGAAGCATGGAGTAAAATACTTTCAATCTTCATGAATGTGACCACAAGCTTTCAATGTTATATGTCATAAAACTTTGTTAAAAAAGGCTTCACACATAACTTTAATCAGTCATACTAAACTGTTAAATAATATACTAAAATAAACTAAATAAAAAGTATTGATAAAATTCGACGTAAATCACGATCTCTACCAAAAAATGTAGAGTAGCGTAATTTATTGGGATCATAAATGTTAATTGCTCCATAAATATTGTATACACTGAAAAATAATATTATTTGCAATTATTCGAAATTAATCCAATAAAAAATTGCACTATTGTGTACAAGGACAATATTCACAAAGATAACATTTACATTATTTATAATAGTCAGTTACCAGAGAATAATTCAAAATATATATCACTAACCTAAATATAATCAATTTCAAAGTCAAGAAACACTGAAATTGTGAAGCATATTTAAATTATTTATGTCGTAAACTGACTAGTAGGTATAGTAAATGTTTGGCACATGTGTCGTATTTATTTAAAATCAATACAAGAAATGCTAACACTATTTACGCAACCATCCGTGTAACATGTATTTACAACATTGTTTAAATAAATATTATTATTTCTTTCGACATATTATTATCAATAGCAGTATTCATCTTTTATACGTCATTCCACAATCTTTCTCTGGTCCGTTCTTCATAAGAAGGTTCATCTGAAGATGGTGGTTATGGTAGAAAGTAAGTCTGGAACAGACTAATTATTACCATAGGCATTTGTCTGTGGTAATATTGACGACTGTGTAGAGGTTTGGTATTTTTGCATCACTGATCTGTTCAGACCATCTAGTAAGAGAGCGGCTTCGCGGTAATGTAGTCTATTTTTTCCAACGATGATAATTTTTTGATAATGTTTTCTCCACGTCTTATGATATGGCCTAAGTAATGACAGTTGATAGCATGTTGCTGATAACATTATGTTATTTTAAGTTGTGAGAAGATTGATACATTTGTGCCTCTCGTAAACCAGTAGACTTTAAGCAACCCCTCCAGCGTCACATTTCAATTGTATCAATCTTCTACTTCTTTCTTTTTTCAAGTGTCCAGGTCTGTACACAATACATAATATATAAAAATAAAATATAAATACTATGGTAATGCCAAACCAGGTAGCAGAAAACTAATTTACCAATGATTTTTTTTATATCTAAATACCCTGCATACGAGCAAATAAGCCATTTTAAACTAATAAATACCTTCGGTCATGGATATTATCAACAACATAGTCATTATTAATGCGTTGGCGGCCAAGAAAGAGACAGAAAGATGAAGAGAAAAAGGTGACCTAATATCATAGAAGATCTTAACTTTACAGGTATTAAAAAAAAAGATCTGAAATTAAAAAACTGTAATGTTTATAAAAAATATTTCTCACGTAATAAAATTTTATAAAAACAATTTATTGGAATAATTTTCTCCTATTTGATTGCAATATATGATTATAATATTGACAATAAGTTATTATATTTATTTTTATTAAATAATTTATATGTATTATGTATTATATACATATATTTTTTCTCAATTTAAAACAATACTGTGTGCATCCCCTATTTTCATGTAGAATGCAAAAAAATCTTTGAACAGAAAGTATTAGTTTCAGCAATTATTTTTTTACTTGGTGATGATTACTGCCTTAAGGCGCTTCCTTAATGAGAGCATTCATCTTTAACACAAGAATCCAACAGGCGTATGCTTAAATCTGAGTTATCAAATTATATACGAATATCCCGGTGAGAGAGCGCTTTGATGTTAAAATTTGTATCGTATATTGCGCACTGAAACGCTCGGTTTCCCACTGATGTAATGCACAAATTTGAGTTATTACATGACATGAGTACTTCACATCATATCTCGGAGACTTACACTTGAAAAGCAAAAAAATATTTTCTATCGTAGAAAGTATATATTTCCGGTAGGTTGTCGGAAGGTTATTTTATTTTTAATTGTTTTTATACTATTTAAACATCTGGAGTATGAAAAACGGCATGTATAATGGGTTGATTTCATGGTTATTATGACGACTTTATAGTATTGTAAATATTTGAATATATATATGTTTATTCAAATGGCATATATTGATTAGTCGTCATATCTGACAATAATATTTGCATAAATAAAAAGCTGCATTTACTAAGGCCGAGTATTGTAGTATCGAAAAATTCATTGTTGCTCAGTGTCGACAACTCATACTAGTGTCCCTACTTAAACGAATGACTCAACGTTACAACTTACACGTAATATAAACAGCAATTTTCCAATTAGAACCATTGCACTTAAAGTGCTATTGCCTGGATGAATGTACTAAATATTCATCGTTTATATTCTACGATGAAATAATCAGGACTGCAGTTACAAATTCGTAGTTATACTGCAGTATCTATTAACATTGCAGATTTTTAATAAGTAGTTTTAATAATGTAAGTATAGTTACCTACATGTCAGTGCCGAAAGCGTAAAAGAAACTGCAAAATATGTATATATACATATATTTATCGTATCCGACGTTATGGAAAAATTCATATTTCATCTAAAAAGTGTCTGTTACTTATTGGAATTCCACGACAAAGCTCCATTTTGCATTGTGGCTTACAACAGAACTGGTATAACGAGTTCATGGGCAACTATTGACCATATCGATATCAATAATGACATATGTGATGATATGTGGGTATATTCGGTATATAATACTAACACTAAAGTGAAACTGGAGACAAAGCTAATGCAAGTTTATCCCGAAAAAATATATTTATTATCAAAAAGATTTGTCAACTTAGTGATGTTTTTCATACAAGAATTATTTATATATTTTTTACTAAAGTCGGTTGTTTGAAATAATAAATGAAAAATATATCTTAAATTATTGTTTAAATTTACCAACAATATTATCAAAGCAATAATCTAAACGACACATCTAAACTATCTGTTTTCAACGTGTATATTAAGTCACTGTAATGGTAATGAGTAATAAAAATTATATTTTTTTTGGGACATTTTAGTTTTAAACGTTTGAACTGGAATATTTGCCTTTCAAAAAAAGATCCGAATAGTTTGTATTGCGCACAAAAGATCTAAATATTTCAAAATGCAAATTTATCAACTCAACGGAGAAAAGTTTTTTGAATGCTGCTGGTCGAAATTTCCAATTTCAATTCGTTTCACGACGCAGAGAGGTAAAAAGATTGTTGTTCAGTATATAATTGAATAAGAATTACTTTTAAGTATATTTCGTGTAAATAAAAACTGTCTTGTGTTTAAAGGGGCATGTCAGTATGAAGTTATATATAATGAGTATAATAATATGTACAGTCATTTCATGTATCAATTTAATTAATAGTATAAATATAATAGTATAAATTTTAGCACTGAACGAAATGTTAAAGGCTGGAAGTTAAATAAACTTTATTTAAGTTCTTGACAAAGGTAATGGTTTGAGTTATCCGAGATGATTATGGGTGAATACAGTCCGTTCATGGTTTAGTATAGTCAGATTACTACTAGCGGTCACCTGTACTATTTCTGACCGTGCCCACCGTTGCTTAACTCGGTCGATTATTTAAAATGTCCTCCAATATTATTAACTGTCTAATTTGATAATTTTATTTCGTTTTTTAGTGGGACATTGCAATTTTATCAATGCAACCATGAATACACATCTTCCCGTGAAGCTTGTCGGGCCAGCTATCACACGCTTGCTTGAGTCAGCCGCCAAACGAAATATCGTGTTTGCTATGGGGACTTGAGACTCAGTATTTCATTCTTAAACTTTTCTTTCTAAGTTAGAAAGGCTTCAATGAGGCCTTTATTTGCTGGCCTTATTAGTATTGTTGACAACCATGAGTGGCATAGTCACTTACTGACAGGTGGATTCTGAGTGGTCACTTTGTTTGTCGGTTTGTTACATAAAAGAAGTACTAACTATAACACGGATGAAATCTCCTAAACTAGTTTTATACATTAATTTGCTTATTTAGTTTTTGCTGTAAACGTTTTAAATGCTAACTACAATGTTAAATGTATTTGAACGCTTCTGCAGTTTAATAACCATTATTTTAGCATAGTTAAATTGGTCATAATTGTTTTTGTGACCAGTTTTTCTTTGCAGTGAAGTCATCAGTTGAATTCACGTAAGAGGCATTATCCTGTGAAAGCTTTTGTCTGTGATGTAAATGATTCTAAATTTAAATTTGCTTTTGTTGCGCAACTATTTTTTTCTGTCTTGTATTGATAGTAATGTGACGCTGGGCTTATCACCTGCTTGCAAGGAACGTCTTCGATAACGATGCATAAATTATTTTTCGCTGGTGTCACCTACAAAAACCTGTTTACTGGATTTATTTAATTCAAATTCCGGATAAAGGTAGTATATAGATACCTACAGTCTTGCATACGTAGAGGCGTACAGTGATACTTTAACGATTGACGATTTAAATTTGCATCAACAATTGAATAACCATTTTTTTATAAAAAGCTAACTAAAAACTTAGTTTTCCGTAACAGACTGGATTACAAAAAATAACGCGATATGTATACATCACATTAAACGAATAAGTGGATATTTTTTGTTACTGAATCCAAAATTTGTGTTAAATTACTAAAATATGACTTCTTTACAGGAAATCTTTGTGATTTCTGGCAAGAAGTAATCCCTTTAGAATTAAGGGAAATCATATGAGTTTTCATACAATAATTACCCATAGGAATAAGATGTATACCTAATATTCGCAATTTTTGCAGTCAAGCGTCAAACAGTTAATAACATTTTTTTCAAAACGTACTTTGTTCTTCGCAAACAAATACTAAAATAGCATTTTTAATTCCTACACATTAAAAATGATTAGAATTAAGTATGTGGATATTGTTAGTAAAAGTTATAATTATCAAAGACATTGTTCATACATTTTCAACGAACAAGTAACAGTGAAATGGATTCCGCCTTCGTAATTGTAAACTCAAATTAGAATTTTAATATTTTAGAAATTTTATAAAAAATATGTGTGTCTTTCTCGAATTCCTATTGTTACTCATATGTTTCAATTGCTTATTTTTTAATAGAGGACGACAAAAAGAAACGTGTCAACGTCGAGAGCAATACATACGCGAATCCTTCGCTGAGGTCAAAATTAAATCTTAGAACCTTAGAATCCCTCGTTACGTTTGAGATTCTGCTCTAGAATCCTTCGCTTCATTCTGGATTTAAAAAATATTCTTGTTTTAAATATAGTTGTTTATTCCCTCGGTAAACATTTTACTATTTTTATTTTTTTGTGTAAAACATATTTTTTATGTGAGTTTAAATTTAAGCCCTCAAAAGTAATAATGTTAAATCCGCGAGTACTCCAAACTGTCGGTAGTATTTCATTGTGAATTTAGGTCACAAAAATAAAAATACAAAACCATTCGTATAGCATTTTTGATTTTCAATCTTAATGTTTATTTTGGAACATTTGCTTGAATATTATTTTTATGGCCACGGTCCTATTTTTACTTTGACTTAAATAAGACTGGAAGCTTAACCTTTAGCTTTATGTAATATGCAGACGCTATTAATGTATTTAAAGGGTTAAGTTCCCTGTGTTAAATTATAATTTAGGCATTAATACAACATTAATAAATACTTGTTATAACTATTTAAAAGATGGTAGCAATACATAAGTATTACCTAGACATATATGTAATGGATGTAACCAATTGTGGTATTTTTATTGCTAGTCGGGATATGTGGTGTGGGCTATAGTAGCTCTCGGCTGCCTTGTTGATACGGGGATCCGCTAAAAATAGTCACAGGTTCAGTGCTAATGCTGGCTATACTTGGAAGGCTGGAACCGTTAGCGATGGAACCGGCCGATGGCGCCGGCGTCGCCGACGGCGCTCGGGGTGTATCGACCCTTCTCTTTTTCTTTTTTTTTTCATTGCCGCGCCGTACTCTGTTACTACACCGATGATGAATCATCCTGGTAATATTCATTTTTATGTAATCCGTACAAAAATAATTACGCCGATTTATATTCCAATTACGTTCTGAGTACTTTGAAGGTCGGTGGATACGCCGATACAGAAATACCGGGTCGACATATGTATGTTTGTTGCCGTGTAAATATGTTTAAATAATAACAGTTAAAAAAAACACATTTATTCAATGAATCAGATCCTGGTTAGGACAAAGTACTCGTCAATACTAAGCAAACGAGCCCAAATTCGATGGGGTTGTTCCAGCTCCATCATCAGATCAGGTCGATGGTTCCAAATTATTGTATTGTCATCGGAATTGAGTTAATATGCAATATTTCGGCTTGATTGAACATTACGAAGTGTTTCTTATATCGATTACAAAACTTCGCCCGGATATACCTACATACATACATACATATAAACAGGTAGAATGAGTTAAAAGTGTGTAAAAGGACATTAATACAATGATGAGTATTATCAACATAATAATCTCTGTACATACTACATACCCCCATAACATTCATGGCCTGCATGGCAATTGTGGGAGACAGCTGCCTCATGTGCCTCATGGTGAGCCCAGAGCAGTCGAGAAGGGCGGTACCCCCGAGCACCTGCAACTTGGGCTGCAATATCCCCACTTCCAGAAGAACCAAGCACCCGCGCACCAGGTCATCCACGGGGAACTGGTCTGGGTCCCATTCACCTGGAAATAGTTTTATGGTTAGATGGAATTATTGGCTCTAAGTTTCTTTCAACAGTATCTTTGACTACGTTATGTCAATAACGTATCTATGGGAAAACTTGAGACATGTTTCCGTGGAATTAGCTTTGATTTAAACAACATTATTGTTTAAAAAAAACATAACACAATTATGTATAAAAGCATATATTATTTTTAGTTTATACAAAATTTTCGGGTTTTCTATGATTTTTTGGTGAATTGTGTATTTTTAAGTCCGTATTCAGTTCCCGGGACAGTTACCTAATTTAATGTTGTTGGCATTTCTTACTTTGTACGGACTTGATAATTTATGACAAATGATATTTGAGGATTTCTTTTCCCATATATATTTTTACCTATTATTTTTTATGTATATATTTGTTTCTTATTGAATAGTTTTGTCTCTTTGTATAGTAAGTGTTGGATAAACCAAGTGAAATAAAACTTTAATAATATTTTTTTTTTATCTTTCTACCGACTCATCTGCTTTTCCTTCCCGTGTATTATTTATCTCAAAATGAGCATCATCTGCCACACTGCGGTAGCATATCATGTAAAAGTTAATAAAAAAAATCAATATACCAATCAAATGATCAAGCTTTAATTAACAGAAATAATCGAACTTCGTTTTTTAAAAAATATTATTAGTAGTGCCATCTATTGAGCGAGATCGAAGTTTAAACGGAAGAGAATTATTGACCGACTTATTTTCTCTCGTTAAATTGTTCACAGACATCATTCGTGTCTCAAGATACATACATTTATTTAATACTTAAAAAATTTCATAAGGTTCATATCCGAGACTGTTAAAAAAATTCCACATGCTCTCATATTAACTCAATGAGAATTCTACTGGAACTAGTGTTAAAATGTGGGAGGGAAGAATCAAATAAACTGTAAGAATTGAAAAGATATTAATATATTTCACCAACAAAGATTATTCAACATTATTCAAGAATATTATTCAAGAAGTTGTATTAGGATACTTTCTACGCTGAAATCTCCATGAGATCGGGGCCTATTCAGTTTCATTAATTATATGCCGTACTCCGTTCAGATGACGTCGCGGGCAAAACCTATTTAATTATTTTTTTTTGGATTTATACCAACTATACTGATACAGTGATGCTAGAATTTTCATATAACTAAATAACTTAATTTGTAAGTCGTGGACTTACAACTGTTTTATATTAAAATTGTAGTTCCAAATTACATCCATAAAAATCCGTGGAAAGTCGCTACTGTCGCTAGTAAAAAAGAAAGAGACGTGAACCCCAGTATTGGTAAGTAATTTGTACGGTAGTCGGTAATATTAATAATAAATAGTGATTATAATTTTATAACGAACACATTAACCGGTCGGATAAAATTACATTCCGGCTATTATTTCCATCAATCAATAATTTATCTTTAAATTCATACTTAACGTTCACTACATGATTATATAACCCTGTAGTTAAACAGGGCTTTGAAAAAATATGAGTTAGACTCATTTGAGTGTTCCCCTCCACGGAAATCTTTAGTAAAAGGCGAAAGATTTATACGTTTT
>DWPA01007446.1:0-10331 GCA_018251375.1 Calpodes ethlius | reverse complement strand
TTTAGATTTGTCTTTTAGAACAAAAATATTTTAAAATCGCTACAGTTAAAATTCACCATTAAAAAATAACACGTTACAATAATGTGATCTGACTTTAATTTTTACTAAACGTATCCAACGCAAAAGTTATAACCTATTACACATATCTGTGGAAAAGACCAAATAAATGACTTTATCGCGAAAAGGCCAAGCGGTCCGATAGAAATAGCCAAAACGCTCACACAAATACTCACATACATTGACTATAGAATGCACTTGCATCCCCTGTTGAGAACAAAATATTATCACGCATTACTTAAGGCGTGGAAACATAATGAAATACTCTGGAAATTTGAATTCAACAAACTTAATTTAATATAACATGTGTCTATATTTGAATTTTAATAATTAACAGCTTATTACGATGTAGCTGCATCTCCATCAATGTAGATTTGGTGTTGCTCACGAAATTGCGCAATGATAATTAAGCATCCTGGTTCTGGACCATCCAGTTAAATCCAGGTGTATACTATGGTTGTTCATCTTCATTCATCATGGTTCATTTAATCTTCTTTTTGACCGTAGTACTCCGTTTGTATGTAGTTTAACCACAGTGTTGAAGAGTCAGAAAAAATATTTCAATTTGGTGATGTATTTGATGTTGAATATTCACGAGTGACAGTGAACATAATTTATGTAAATATTCAAGAAACCAGCACAAATACCAGCTGATATAAAGTGGACAACATCCCCTTGGATACCAGAAATACCAAATGCCAATAATGCATTGCCGGTCAAGAAGAAAAAAGAAAAACAGTAACTAGCTCTTAATCCGATCGTTCTCAGCCGGAGCACGAAGACTCCTTTGACTAAAGCAACAGTTGCTTTTAGCCCAAGTGACCTGCATCTGAACAGAAGGTCGACAGGACAAGAAGACGATAGCTAGTCACCTAGGCGTCACAATGAGCTAATATTCAATTACTTGCTATTTATACTAATATAGTGTTTACGCAAAGCTTTTCCACCAAGTAAGTATGTGGGCTGTTTTCGCCTCTTACGACTCCTTGGTCTAATGACGTGATATTGGGGTAAGTATTCTGGGCCATTGCAAAAGTGTCACTTACTATAAGTTGGCTCGTTTGCTTCTTAATTGGCTACTAAAAAAAATAGCAAGAAGAACCCTGCCATAGGACACAAGTGCTGAATTAAACTGGTAATCATCCAAGAGCTCACCTACCGGAAGGACGAATACTACGAAGGCCGAAGAACGCGCCACTGCCTGAATATAGTTCAGATTATACTACGAACAGGGGACAGCCCCGTGCCCCAAAATTGTCCCATATATGAAAGCTACAAAATTAGTTTTAACCCAGGATTTTTAGCCTGACAGGCGGGGTCAGTACTGACTGAGACCAGTTTTATCAGATTTAATGGCAAAATAATATCATAAGACCAGTGGTGGTCCTCCACATTTAAAGCATATAAAAGATACCATCATTTACCAGGCATTAAAGGAAATAGTTATAATGATTAACCTATTTTCGATCTCAGAAACCAGCGTTCATATAAAATGCATTAACGTTTTTAATCCACTATTTACTTCGAAATGCAATTCCAGAGCTAATACTTTATTTATGGAAATCAAACAAAATAGCAGAATTATTAGTTGTAGCCCGTTTTATATTTTATTCGCCAATGGACGCGCTAAAAAGCGGCCATGCATAATTACCCTCCCGCGAGGATCGGAGGGCAACGCGTGGACACAAAAGGTAGTAGAGACGACTTAGTACTAAATTAAGTAGTAATTTAATAAATGAAACAAATTTGTTTAATTATACAACTAAAAAAAATATAAAAATAAAGCAATCATCAACAATATGACGTCAAAATATAAATATTTAGAAATAAGGCTGACTACCTAATTGATTAATATGTATTTTACTTGCCAGTGAACACAATTTCATGTGCGGAAATATTGGACTTCCAAGAAGGTTATTTACAACCTATTTCACTCTTTTAAGGAATCATCATCATTATCACAACCCATAACCGTCCCACTGCTTGGCTCGGGTCTCTTCTCACAATGTGAGGGGTACAGGCTACAGTCCACCACGCCAAACGGATTAGTACTTCACACACCTTTGAGAACTTTATGAAGAATTCTCGGGTGTGCAGGTTTTCTCACGATGTCTTTCTTTTTAAGTTTAAAGAATTAATTTTAATAAATTCTGCACTTATTAATTAAATTAAAAAGCGTATTTTCGCAGTTTCAATTCAGTCGAAAGAAATCTATATTTACATAATATACATATACTGCTCTTCATTTTACCTCTGTAGGGGGTAAGTAAAAAAATTTTTTTTCAGTATTACCCTAAAATATATAGGGAATCTACATAAAAGCTTTAATGCATCTAGTACACTGGTTTAACCAAATCATACATTGTGTTACGTCTGTTTGACTACCCACCCATTTGATTAAGTCAGTCGCCAAACAGTTTTGGCCGGAGAATTGAGAGTCAGTTATTTTTCCATCGTTTCATTCCTAGAGTTCATGTTTTTTTCTTCTCTCTTCTTCGTTGGCCAAGAACACGTCAGTGATGAAGTTGGTGTTGTTGATGCCCATGAGCAGCGGAACTGAGATGAATCGTCAACATTTTCCAGCTATTTAAATAAAAATGTATCTGATCGTATACTTAGTAAACAGCGTGATACTTTACTATGCCTGTCCATAAGAACCGTTTACTTATTTAAATACACTTTTTTTTTTATTGATCGAAAAACTGTTTATCATTAGAGTTTTAGGTTTGGTCGATTCCTTATGGTAGGTTGATAGAATATTTGAGATTTTCAGAACAACATGAAAACCTCTTACAGTTTGTCGAAAATTTAATAATTAGTTTCTAATACCTACACACATAAGTTGCCCAATGTTCGAGCTGATAACGTGTTAATGCGTTAATTAACTTATTCAAAATGACACAACGCAGATGTGCGTCAAGTTATTTGAGGCATTAATCGTCACGCAAAATAATAGTTGTATAGAACATCATTAATGTAGCTAAGCATGTAACGCGATAGTTTTACCGCGGCAATTAAGGCGCATTCGGGCATTTCCATTGATACTAATATTAACGCAGGTTAAGAAAAGACAAAAAAATAAATAATTATCCATAATATAATAAATAATAACAACTTCATTCACGGCTGTGTCCAACGTAGAACTCTTTTGTATGCATTTATCGGTGAATTACAACGACGCGTGCACCAGCGAAAATACCCGCTCGGGCATATACCGTCATATGTACAGCATATGGCATGTTATTTACATGTACTTTCAGCATATAGCTCAACGGAGTATTATCTCTCAATACGTTTGCTGTGGTATTTCAACGTTTTCAATTTTTATTTCGATTGCCTCTGTAGTTTAAATACCTACATAACTATGTCTTTTACAGTACACAATGGTTTAAAAACTAATTCAAACGAATTACAGCGATCGTTTCGTGTGTGCATTTGACTTCATTTGCAGTGTATGTACACGTAATTGCTACTATATACGTATATATGTTACCGACTTTTACCAATGTACTTTTAAATAAAGTTAATATAATATTATACTAATATTGTGAGTGATTTGCTAACTGCGTTTCCAGCTATAATATGATATTTAATAATAATAAATTAAACAGAATTCCTTAGTTTAAGTATGTAGATTGAAAACAGATCGGTAATATTGGCAATTTCTATTCTAGATACTGAACGAGGCGGTTGCACTAAAATATATATTTGAAATAATATTTCCAAATATAATTCGAAACATCCTGAGTACTAATAAGAAATAATTTAGTGATAAACTTATATTTAATACTGAAAACTGGTTTGTAATACATAGGTATTTGCTAAAGATTGTTTTTTTTTAATCCACATATCCATAATATTGCATAACAAAATTTTATAACGATATGTCAAGTGATATGATTTACCAATATTTACTTATTTTAACAAAACAATAATAAGCGTTAATGCTACTATGTTGGAAACCTAATATTTTTTAGTTATAAGAAATAAAATATGTATAAATATATTATACGGCCATCCATTAATAAACAAACGAAGAAAAGTGCCACAAAAATATAATATTATACTTAATACAATTTGTGTGACGCTGTTAGATAACTTGAAAATGGTGACACTTTCCCCTTCGCTGCATTTTGTTGTGTTACAGCTTGAAATAATTCACCATTATTTATCTATTCATTGGTATAATTGACTTTCGAATGTGTGAAGTGAAGTATAACAAGCTTCAATCGAGTAACTCGAAACCGACCTTGCGTGGTCTAGCTATACTTTGCCTAACAATAAATAAGGCTGTAGTGAAATATTATTTAGTCTGTGGCTATAGCGTAAGAGTTCTTCTTAGAGATTTTTCAGAGTCGATATAACCACCATACGTTATGTTATTCAAGCATTGCATTAGTACTTTTCTTTCCTATTCGACAATCGGATGCAGAACTAAAGAAATCAAGAAGATTAATTCTTCTTAGCCAGTTTCTAGTTGACGCTGTTAAGTGTATGTATTGGCTTTCTAACCACTTATCGCACCCTCCACTTTTTCTTTGTCAGTAAAAAAGTTAAATTGTAAAGAGTCCTTCGATTGTAACCGTTCCAACTTTATAAAATACACTGCCCGTAAATAGACTTCAGGATATCGTCTCCAAATAAAAGCGATGCCACCCTCATACAAAAAGACCAACACGCAAAAATAAAACGTGCAGAACCGAGGCAGCGCTAATAAATTTGCGAAAAAAACCTGTAAAAGGACACCGCGAATGTATAACCGAATTACCTGAGTAGGTGGGGGCGTTCATTAGCCTTGTTTGTAGAAGGCTTTGTGCATTGAATAGATTTGCGAGTGAACGCTGGCTATTGAATCAACGGAATACCGCCCACCGTGTGTTTACTAGCCTTCTCTAATTATTTACATTCGCTACAAATGGTACGTACAATATTATGATACTATGGCCGTTAACGTCTATTTTGAATTTATTGGGTACTGCAGGATCTGCTTGAGGAGACCGCGTTGGAGAAACATCCTACATTATTTTCCAGTTGGTATTTGATATTTCGCAGACGGTCCAACGAACACAAATTTTGGAATATTATACCTATGTCGCTCGAATCAGGATCCACAGCTATGGAAGTTCTCAAGACACTAGCTTTCATTTAATGAAATGTAGGCGATAGAATTCTTTAGTTCTTATGGACACCTGCAGGAACCCATGATCATAATAAAGAGTATCTATTTAATAATTTCTCCAACTTTCATGGGTAAGTTTCACTTTGCAATATTTAATAAACCATCTCATTTTTCATTCAATATTTTTATGTTAGTTACAGCTAATGTCTTGCAAAAACTGTCTCAATAATTTTAATCTAACTTTTTACTAAAGATATTCGTTTAATTTAAGATTGGCTGTAGTTTTAGAATTCAGTTAAAACATTTAATTCCTGTAATTCGGACTGTTGCGTGAGTAACGTTCGTCTTAATATTTAATATCAGTGGATCAACTGCAGTCTTTATTTAATTTCATGATCTAAATGTGGTAAAAAAATATTTTCGTTCGTTTTTCTTAAGTTTCTTCATCGCAACCCCATATTTCAACATATTACATAAGTTATGATATATTTAAAATATTTCCACGATTCAATGAATAAATTTAAATACAAATATTTTTATTTGCGTTATTAAACGAAGTCAACAACAAAACAAGTTTGGATTTATTACTCCGCTAGTTGTTTTTCCATAAAACACGAAACCTCTTGTTGATCCTCGAAATAGAATGCAAAATTCGTGTTGCATTTTTATTCGAACCGACCACCTACAACTAACTGAACAGAGACATACCGCAAACCCGAAAACCTACATCCGTCCGATTTGGCGAAAATAAACAAGTTGCATCGAGTGTAGCGAGCTAAATCGATACCCGGACGGCTGGCTCGTCAAAGTTTTGGTATTGAGCGGTCTGACTGGCATCACAGCATCACTGTTCTAACGTTCTAACGTTCTAACCAACACACCTCGACTATCTGATCGGCGTGACCATTCGATACGTGCCTCTACTAGATTATCAATGATCTTTATTGCACGTCGTTTTATTATTCATGTAGCTAAATTGCGTATATTTTTTATGTATTCGATAAACAATAAGAAGATTCATTACATAGACCATTCTCTGTTGTTTATTTACTTTCATGGCCATCTATGGCTAGAGATGTATTTCGCTAATAGAATAGAAACGCTGCGATGGCTGATTCTAGAGGAATGGTGGTAGTCGAACAGCCTATAGGTCGCTACCATGTAGAAATTAACTAAGTAGATACCTGAAATTACTATCGTTTTAAAGTCTATTTTTCGTGGAAAGTATACACAAAAACTTTAAAACAGGCATTAACTAAATAAATTGGTTGTAAAGCTAGTATACACAATCACATAACCTACACACAGACCACCTCCAAAACACACTATACATTAAATCTCACGCAATTCTACACGTTATTACAAACATAAATATGTTAAATATTTAACCATTGTATTAAAGACAAGCATTAAAAATAACAAACAGATCGCAAAAGTGAATTGTATTTGAAAAACTTTCTCATCCAACTTACTCTAGGTACACCGTAACTAAATACGGCTCGCTAATACGCCGGCGCACAAAAGAAAACATAACTAACATTCAAAATCAAACACCGTGATATCTCGAGGATCCCTTCTGGACCAATATCCCCAAAACTAGGTTAGTAATACCGACCGTACAAAGCAAAAATTGAACAATGGTCCGACACACTGACTATTACTCGGTGGATATAATTAGTTATGGTGTATGGATTTAGATTTTGTTGTTCCGATAATTTTTGAATGCTGAACAAACATCTGCTGCAGATTTGTGATTTGACAAGCGAACGATCGTATTGAAATGTCATGTTGAAAACTGATACGTGTGTTAACAATGCGATCCAAAAAATGGTCAGTCGTGAGCGGTGTGCATTTTTTATTAAATATCTATAATATTTTGCGCATTGAGGCCGGATTAGTATTGCTAATTAAAGGTATTGAACATTTAAATAACAATTTTTATTTCTCAGTAAATATTGTGTAAAGCTTTCGTTCGAATATCGAGCTCCTTATTTTTTAGAGTTCATTTAAGTATTCACACATATCCATAAGTGTATAATAATATACACATTTGGTTATTTTTTCTTCATACTTTATAACTTTATACCAAAAGTTTGTTCCATATTTCTATATTATAATCCTTAACGTATTCATTATATATCAGGATATCAAATGGTACAGAACCCACAGACAATTCAAAGGTAAGATAGGACGTACCACCAACAGCGGAGGTTGGCCCTGGACTGATGAATAGCTTTTAACTCTCCATTTTTCGAGGACGTATTTTTATGGGATTTGTCTCATTCGAAGTTGATCACAGATGCGTTGCTACCCCTAAGCGCAAATAGTCGCCTCTTGCGTAAGTGTAATCGGCTAGCAAACACTCTTCCAACCGGAACACAATTTGTATAAAACGATTTTTACACGGTTAAGTCAGATGAGACAGCGATGCCGCCTTAGGCAAACCGTAGATAGTTTCTATCACCTATAAAAACTTACGTCAATTTATAGGAAAAGCCATCAAGACCAATTAATGAAATAAAACAATAATAAATATAGAAACAGACTGAAATAGCAACTTTGTTTAGTACGAGAGACACTCATAATTGACTCCCTTTTTACGAAACGCTTGATAGTGACGGACGTTACGAACTATAAAAGTGCCGCTTTATCTGCAGAACCCAAAAAATGCAATGCATAAAGCATAATAATGAAAGAACAATGGATCATAACTATGTAACAGTTTTTCAAAACAGTTATTTGAGTTCATACCTAACGTCCTTCATATCGTCATCGGTGTAATGTTCCAACGTTATTTACTGCGGAGTTTCATCGCCAAACGGGCACAAAGGCAGGAAAAGGAATAAGAGTCGGAGCACAGAGAAAAAAAGCGTTTAAATGAGCGTGTTCCGGCACGCGTCCGGCCGTCATCGCTACGGATCCAGTGACCTTCGTCAAACTGACAGATTACGCATATCGCTGTTATGCAACGTTGAACCAGTCAAGCGGACACCTCCAGCAAGACTATACCTCTATAGTAACATGACCAATAGCTACTTGATCGACCTTGTTGAAACGTCACAATTTTGACGTGTACGCGTTCGATGTTTAAACGTATTCGTTTTTTAAATTCAAACTGAAGATAGTGCCAGTTGCAAAAACGAACAATAAATAATGTTTAAGTACGCGTAAGTACTCTATGTAAGTGCGATTGTATGTAATTCGAATGAATTTCATAAATTCAAATAATTAACTAGGACAAAATAAAAGAGCAACAAGATGTTGATATCTTTATACAAATGCAACGATGTCATTGTGACGTCTTTATAAGGTGCCTTTTGCTACCAATGCGTTTTCTTGCTTTATATATCTCTTATATTTATATGTCTGGCGTTATATCTCTTTCATAAAATTAACCTCGTAAACTAAGATAGTTTCAAGTCTTCTTCAAATACTATGCACAGTAAAAAATAGTTAACAGTTCTCTGTAGCTTCTTTTTCCTGATTGATAAAATTTTCGTTTAATTTTCTTAGATGTGTCCTTACTTTTGAGAGTTCCTACAATAAGAAGTGATGCAAAAACTGTAAGAATCTTCTAAATATATTTCTGGAAAAATAAAATAACCAATGATTTATTACTTCCAGCGCAAAGTAACAACGGCTAGACAATCATAATTAACGTCGACTTGGTTACACACACATACACACATTCTTCATACATGTACAAGTAACAGAATTTCACGTACCTAACGATTTATCTTACGAAGATCAGATTGGTTTCCGTCTTTATTCGCCCAACGAATGTATAATAGAATCCCACACGTTAGCATAATGTTGAGGCAAATGGCGCGCGACGGAGCTCGCGTATCGAAGCCGTGACAGTGTTGTTTTATCAGTCACGATAAAGCAAATCCTATTAGGACGTTCGTCCTCTATAAATCGATACTATGTCATGCTAGCGTAGTACTAAAAATATTTAGAACCAGGTCGGGAAGTTAAGCTATTTTCATACTAACAACTTTAAATGTATTAATCATTATTAAATAGAAAATAATTTATATTTTAAATTAAAAGCCCTGTCGATAGATAAGAACAACTATCTGCAAGTTTCACAACTATTCACAAATTTGATGATCTACGTTCAACAACCTGATCTTTTGTGACGCCAATATAAACAAGAACAGCTAAAATATCAATAACCAATAAAAATATATGCTTATTTATTAAATATAGTAAAAGTTCGATATTTCGCTACATGCTAAATGATTCTCTACTATACCTTCACAAACATTCTCTGATCTCTGATCTGATAGAAATGTATAGAAAATATTGTTAAAAGAATCTCCTCGGACGTTGTGGACTAAACTCTTTATAAAATCGTTTTGGTTTAGAGAAGTGATCCGCGGGACGCCCGCAACCCTATCACGCTTCGCCCGCAGCACTTTATGACTTCACTCCACAATATATATCTATTGAGATGATCATTTGTAAACCTTCTGAAGCAAATTCTGAAGAGAAGTAGTTATGTAATACACTTTTATACTTTAGACGGCGCCGCCTATAAGTATTGACTTATAGGCTATTGAGTCTAGGATGATATCGCCACCCGCTCAACTCAATGTTATGGGTTCGATGCCCGGTGGAAGACATTTATTTTACAGATCGATATTTGTTTTTGAGGCGTAGTTATTTATTGTGTGAATTTTTCGATCTATCATATCCGCCGCAAGGAGAATTCTAGTCGAGAAGTTGGACTTTGTTTGGCATTTTTGAGTAAGTAAATGTATTTTTTTTAATTGTGTCTCAAAATTTACTCCCTAAAATTTTAATTTATAAAAAATTTGACCTTGAGATTTAAGAATACCTAATCTAGATTAAATGAACAAAAAATTATTCAACAATATCCACAAAAAGAGAAGAGAGAGAGTCTCTTCAGCGGCTTTTTACTTCTAATCTATTCTTATTCTATTCTAATATATGTAATTTATATCTCTTCTAATAATGTCATTCACAAAATTCGTAAGAAGTCGAAAGTTACCAATGATTTAGCATCACAGATTTCATCGTATACAATTGAAATCCAAAACACTGTTTCCCCATAGCCTACGAAAGGCGAAATTGTGGATTTCATAGTCCATTTATCTAAAACGTAAAAAAGCGTCCTAGTGCTGTGTAT
>DWPA01007445.1:0-10331 GCA_018251375.1 Calpodes ethlius | reverse complement strand
AAAAACATTCTATAACAAGAAAACTTTTCGAAGTAAATAAAAACTTGTCGCACATCGAAAGTAACGGACACAACATTTTTATTTCAATTTTTGTTTTGTAGAAACTATATTTGAAAGCCGCAACCTTATTTCGAGTGCGACTGTACTTGGAAGCTCGTTAGTATTCAACCGGGCGGGGCAAGCGATGTCATAGAATACAGTTCCATTGAATCAGGGCCCAATAATAGCACAAAACGCGTATTCGATCGTTCTGATAGTGAACTAATCTTTTGTGTGCATTGTCAGGGCACGCTGCGTTCGAGTTTACTTAGTTCGTGATTTATATCGCTTCGACTTTATAGCATTAGAATTTGTGTTTATTTCAATCTGATTTATCTCCATAGTCAGGGAAGTTATCTTGGCATTTTCATGCCTAATGTTATGTTAATAGCCAAAGGCACTGGACAATGGACCCAAGACTTTGGTGCCCATTCAGAAAAGGCATGTAAATGTCATATAAATGATAATGACGGTCCCGCCTAGAACCAATTTATATATATATGGTCGATGGTCGATGAGAAATCTAGCGAAGTTTATCAAACTAGATCGACCTACAAAGATAGAAGACGTTGCAATGTCCTTCTTGGTCGAACAACGAGTGTCTTATGCGCCCTTGAGCACGTGCCTACACGAACTCGGTTAAGTTACCGTCTGGTAATAATGTCTCGATATTAGTATTGAATTGTCAATCAAATTAATCGATATATATTTAGAAACATGCTGTACTTAAAGTAGATGTTTTGGTATATTTTATTTTTATATGTTACTAAATGTCTTCGTCGTGATTTTCTTGAAGTTATTGGGAATTGGGGAAAATGGTGGGTTGACTGCGATGGGTCATTCATATGACTTTATTGAAATCTTGATGAAAAATGGATCTCTTAGAGTGAAAATAGTATATGACAGGGGAACCTGGATAATTAATAGAACACAGAATTTCATAGGTACATAAAGATTACTATTTTTTTTAGCTTTATTTACAATTTTTGCATGCACGTTACTTCTACCTATCTGCTTATCTTGACAAAACTACCCTTTTTTCTAATTAACATATATTAGAACGATATCCGTTTAATTTAGGCTGACAAACATTTTAATATTGCAGATCAACTCTTTCAGAAATTCGGTTCCAATATTAGGACATTCTATGTGAGCAATCATTATCAGTGCAGAGTACAGTTCTGTCCTGGTAGTTGACGAAACCGGGTTTTCTCATTAAACTACTCCAATGGAATTAGCAACCAGTTCAAGATGTCCGAAGTTGCTTGCATCGTGACGTAGTTTAAAGATTGATATCTAACGATAAAAAACTCATTTTTTTTCTAGCAATATGCCGGTTATTGGTGGGCAAGTAGTGGGTATCTTCACGGTGTACTATTAGTTGGCTGTCTGCTGTTTGCTTACTAGAAACCTGAGAGATTGTTAAACAAGGTCGAATCCATTTGGTTTACTATTTTAGTCTAGGGTTTGGTCGGACTACTGATAGAATTTAATTAAGTAAATATTTTGTGTCGGAACCCAGAACTCAACTATTAATAAGTACTATAATAGTAATATTATTATAATTATAAAGGACGTCATCCAGTTCGTTCATTATGTAATAATTTTATTCTCTGAATCTGGAAGAGGTATAGAGAACTCCAACTATAAGACTTGGATAACTTGAATACTGATTGGCCCTTAAACTCAAATCAGTAATCCATACTCATATTATAGACGCGATAGTGTGTTTGTTTGTTTGTCCTTCTTTCACGACACAACGGAGCGTCGTTATAGTATTATTTTTGGCTTTGAGATATTTGCAAGACGACGAGTAATTATAGGCTACTTTTTGATCCGAATAAACATCTCATTTCTATGTAGAGATCCATTACGATGTATATTAAAACCAAATTCAAGCAAGTGTCTAACAAAAGCGTTGCCTGGCAACCAGTACTAGAAAGGAACTGACAACTTTTTTATCGTTATCTTTTCTTACGTGTGCGAAGCCGCCGGCTACATAATTATAGTACTATACTAAAGTAAAATCAATACCTTCCGGTGACGCTTAAATTTTGCACCACATTTGCGAAAACGTTTGCCAGACGACATTACTAATCCAATCGAAATATATCTGCAGCGAAAGTCAGCCTCGATTTCTCAGAACTGCACGCGATCTCTGAAATGTAAGGGAAGCAGATGTCAATCAGTACATTTCTCGATAAATGCACTTCGGGACATTTAACGTGTCACATTGAAACTTGGCTAACTAAGGGTACGTTTAATTGACACCAACTGGTTTTGCTTCTAAGGACCCGGTTACACCGGACAGAATAAGCGAAATAATGGGTTCTGTAAACTCTTCAACCCGAACATTGATAGATGATAGTGTCGATGAAAAATGTATAGTTTGTCTGTAGAGGCATAGACTTATAACGTCAAGACAGTTATTTTTTAAATATCATGTTGGCCTGTGTATAATATGTATAATAGGTATATGTATATATAATTAATGCGAAAGTATGTATTTTTCGTTTTTTGATTGTTTGTCCTTCTTTTACTGCCTAATTTAGCGTCGCTTTAGTATTATTTTTAGTTTGGAGATAGTTAGGAGGACGACAGGTACCATAGGATACTTTTTACCGCGAAAGAACTTATATTATATTTATGATGGCTAACACGCACACATACCTTAAAAAAGATAATGGAGATTTTCCATAAATTACATTTTTACTGTCCCAATTATTATATTATATATTAAAGGCTTTTTTGAAATGGTAACACATTGCGTTCGACTATTGCGTTGTTATTTTAAGCGTAGAACGGTTAAAAGAGCTCACCTTTGCGGCCAACGTTGCATTGACGACTTTGTTGTAGTTTAAGTCCATAAACGACACTTATTACTTACCACTAAGTACCCCGTTTCCAGACTATAACAAAGTAAGTTTGGTAATGAAATATAAATCTTTTTAAATACCAAAGAATCCTTCGCCTGCATCCAATAATAGTCGGGCTTAGAATTTTTATCCTTGAAATTCCTTACATTTTATTAAAGATTAAATTTCTCATACTTGTTTCATTGGTGCAAATTTATTTTCTCTTGAAGTATTTTAGGTCCTCACCATTTTTTTCCCAGGCAATACATACTAAATACTACTACAGCGGAAAAGTACTATATTCATTAGTTCATTGTAATCGGTTGCCATATATTATAATATTACTTATCACCACGTATATCGTTTATTCTTTAAATCAGGATTACAATAGAAGTTTAACGATTTTATTAAAACTATTTTCAAAGTGCATTTCTAAGCGCTCTTTCCTCTTTGTCTGCCGTCGGTGAGACATTCTTTTCACTTGAAGATAATTCTCTTATTAACTCCCAACAGCCAATTATAAGACCGCTTAAATGTAGCTACAACGCTGGTGGATAAAATTGCGATGTGAGAGCGGTTTGACAAATAATAATAACCCGCCAGGTTTATTTTGTCAAGGACTAAGTTAAATGCAATTAATGAAAAGTATATGATACAAATTTTAAAGGCAATTAAATTAAATAACCGTTGATTCTTTTTTTCTCTTCTTTAAAGAAAGACAGATTTAAATGAATATTGACAAAAAAAGCTAATATGTATATCTTTGATATTATAGTAATTAGTAATTTTTATGCAAATAGGTGATGGTATGTGGTCGTCCTTGCGCTTGGGTATCAATAATACTACAAGCATTATCGATGCTTGTCGGTCAAAAAAAAAAGAAGAAGGTAGCTAGAAGATAGAAGATGACAGTTTGTGGCGAGCAGCTTGGCAGATTACTCAAACAAGATAGTAGTAGCCAACCAGGTAGGTTTATAAGTAATTATTTAATAATTATAGGTGAGGATTCTATGGCCGCCATGTTATGTATGAGAAGTTTGTTGTTTGTTCGTTTGAGGTCGGTAATTTAAAAGAAAGAGATAAAGAAAGAAAGAGATTTCTCTCATTCTCGTGAGAAGGGAATATGGTGAAATGTTGATATTAAATGGAAATGTTTTTTATTTCATAAATAAAGATATTTTATATAGTATATATATAAATATAGGTACTTATATTAATTCATGGCATTTTTATTTAGAGGAGATACCAATTAATGTTTTCATTACTATTTTATTCATTATCCTTAAATCTGTTGTCTACCATCTGTCAAAAATTCACAACATTGTAGTATCCATTACTATTACTTTAACAAAAGTTTATGGAAAGATAGATTATTGAAAGAGGTCGTAAATCGTCTTCAGTATTTTCAATCCGATCCAACTCCACTATATGAAATATCACGTTTTAAGTGCAAGTTGATATTGAAAAATCTTTGTATTTAGTAGCTTTTTCTGAATTGGAATCCATTGAAAGCCCTAATAAATGAATGTCCGATCAAATTTAAACCTTGAATATGGACACTTGAGAAAAGTATAAAAATATATTCGAAATATCGATTCCCGAAACTTGTGTATTCAATTATTCCAAACTATCAATTAACCTATAAATCGATAGAGGTATAATAAAAAACTTTAAGGATATAAACAAAACAGATAGTAAGCGGGCATAGACAAAAAAACATACCACAAAGACTACGTCTACAAAACAATTTATATCCAAGCAAAGGGATAAAAAGTGAAAGTCAATCGAAACTATAAGCCGAGAAAAGGAACAATGCGCGATCCTTTTATACAGAAGACGGTTTCTGGATTGTTGTGCTGGGTTCACGCGGTGCGTTATTTCGACGGTTGAACTCGATCGCAGTGACAACAGAAAGTGTATGAAAATGCATAAACTGTTCACACGGCCTCCGTCTTATTTTGTCGGTCGATCGTCAGTCAAAGGTCGACTGCATACTTTAAAAAACGTACCCTATAGTCACTCTGTGAATTTGCTTTTAATGATCAAACCCAAAATGTTTATAAGGCAATAAAAATAATATAGTCATTTATATAACGTTACATATATAACAGTACAAAAAACGACGATATCAAAAAAAGATATTGATCTTTATAAGTCAATACGTATGCTTCACATAAATTTGATTGTTTTTCAACATTGTATTTTTCCAGTTTATCTTTGGTCTACTCCCGATTGTAATTTATCCCACAGATCCGTTTAATTGTACTCAACGATACTTGTGCGTGGTACAAAAAAAAATTAATATTAATCTCTCTCTCCGATATACAGGAAATACTCATATATAAATGCACCCACACGGTGGAGCGGGCGGCACGTCGAAACAAATGGGACTCTATTTAATTGGGTGTCATTTCCAAACTAACGGGCGGGAGATCAATCGGCGGTCTTTGAAAGCTTAATTATGTTTATTTGGAGCTATTAAACGAACCAGTTCAATCCGGTTCGATCCAGTTCGGTTAATCGATCCGTTCAGTGTATCGGACGCATTCTAAACTCTTAAGAAGATTGAGAAGACACTTTATAAACGTACTTAATATCGGTTAGAGCGCTACCGCCATTAGAGGAAATGGTTACAACTCTGTTATAGCAAAGATATCCGCCTTTTGATATATACGTACGAGTGATTATGTGAGTTGTTGATAACGTTATAAATGATTTTACTATGTGTTTCGGTGGATTAGTTGATATTTGAAGCAATTAAGAGTAACAAGTTTTTTATAGTGGTCGAAAAGTTATTTAGATAAAAGTTACGTACGTCGTGTGTTATAACTTACTTACTACTATATGTTTATATTTCTGAGATAATGTGTGCTTATATATTTTGTTCATTATTTAAAATGGAAGTGAAAGATAACTGTATCAAACACCTGGCAGGTTATTACCGTCGTTAGTACTGCGAATACTTTTAAAACCTAATTCTGTTGAAGGCCCCGTAGCCTATTTGATAGTGACCTTGCCTGCGAAGCGTAGTGTCCTGGGTTCGATTCCCGGCCGGAGCAGATATTTATGTGACAGATAAATGTTTGTACTCGGGTCATGGGTGATAGTAACGTGTTGTATGTGTTGTCCATGCCACGTGCGGTACAGGGACTCCTACTGCGGGGGGAAGTGTGTTAGCGTTTGTTATAAACATGAGGATTGAGTGAAGAAGAAATGTGGGTTGCAGCAGTAAAACACAAGTGCGATGGACCGTTTAATTTTCTTTTTATCTCACCAATAAATATTTTATATTTTTTTCTTCAACTCAAGAATAACTATGATATGCAATTCAACAACAGTTTAGCTGGCTATTCAAACAACAGTCAAAATCTTTCATATGGTGGACATATGTCTCCCCTACTTTGCGCCACTCAGACCCGTTCTGAGTAAAACCTAACTTAATCCCCCCCCCCCCCTCATGACAGCCAAATTGAGCAATGCCTGCACTATTCTAAATCCGCTCCACCTTACTTTTTCCATTCAAACTCCTCCTTTACTCATCTTTAATCATTCATCTTTATTTAAACTCATACTTACTTATCATCATTCGATAAAAATCTACCGGCTTATTTAGCCATTCAGTCTCCGGTCAATTATTCACTTTCACACATTCAATTCGTACCAAATACTTATATAAAATAACGGAAATAATAACACACAACAGCTTAAAAATCCTATATAAATTGGTGCTAATACACTAGCGTCTGTGTTTGCAGTAAAACTTTCTACAAAAAAAAAAAACCAAACAGTAAAAACACAACAAAGCAACGTAAAAACCGCAATGTTGTTTGTTTGTACATTGTACCAAAATTCGTACTATTCGTATATTGTCACGAAATCCGACTAACAGTTTATTATTTTTCACTTTAAATGCAGCAGAAACTCGTTTTGTATTTTCGTCCAAAATGGGATTCTGATTTCCTTAGAGTTTAAATTGTATTGACCCACATACACACACACACACACATACACACACAATTATTATTAGGTTAATGTTAATTACTTGTTTTGTAACAAGAAATGGAAAGAGACTTCCCCCAGGCCACAGCTCTCACTTTTCTGGGAGCCAGTGTCCTGTCCTAACCTAACCTAACCTAACAATCAATAAAGTTTTTTTTTTGTTACAATAAACATTATTCAGTTATTACGTCCTACAATACCATTAGGAGGCTAATACATTCTTAAGCCTATTTACTACCGCATTGTGAACAGGTTCTAACTGTTTAATGACTGAAATTTGACAAATACAATCTATAGGTATCTACTAACTGTTTTACAAGCGTTTATTTAACCTGTAATGTTTGTGAGAGTCAAATCTAGCGAGCTGAATTAGAACTACTTCCTGTTATCTTAAATAGTTGAAATTGTACAATATATTTTAGTTAAGATGACAGTCTATTTCTATGATTATGTTACTGTGTATTTTTGACACTGTTATATTGATATTCTATCTGACATATACGATTAGAAATAGTTTTTTTCATTACTAAATTGTAAAAGTTTTCCATTACCTCGCTGCTCCTGTTGTATAATCAATAATGACATAACAATTCTATTAAAAAGTTGGTAGTTAAAAATGAATGGGACCTTGTATTGGTATAATTAAGTATTTTCATTTATTTTTACATGCATTCAAATACTTGCAATCAAATACACGAATAAACTATTTTAACCTTATACCCACATATAGCGGAAAAACTTTTCAGCACTATATTTGCGAATGTACTACACAAAAAGTATAAAAAAAACTCGTTCAAAAACAATTTATCGTCGAGAAATTCCTTTTATAACTGAACTCGACGGTTTCATCTCTGTCGAACAAATCCGCTTGTTGAGCCCAACTTTTTATTGGGCCAGAACAAATTCGGGAGGAAGCCAATTATCCGGAGTGACTGTGCACTCATTCTTAATCGATTTTAAAGAAGATGGACGGTAGACAGGTGTTCGGCCGTCCTCGAAGGACCTGCCACTGCGTAACGAATGAGCATGTCAATCACTTTAATTAATCATTCAGCAGTAATAAAGGAATTTCATGCCAAACTTGTGGCGGAGTGCCACCAAAAATTGAGTCAGTAGTATCCGTTTCACGGATAAAGGCATTTAATGAGCGCAGATGAAAATTTCTCTTTCGAGATTGGTAAGCACGATAAAGAAAGGAATAAGGGGTTTAAAGTTGCTTTGAGATGGGACACTTTATGAAATGCGCTTGCGATAATCTCAATGACCTATATTTGAAAATGATATCTTACGGCAGCTCTTTAAAACGGCCGTGTTTGAGGTCTATTCGAAATCAATTTAATTCTCCTGAGATTAAGAAACATGTGAGAGTGTATACTCTTACATAGTATCTATATACTACAGTGATTTTATATTAGTAAATTAAATAAACGCTAAAACACTCATAATCATAGTCGCGGGTGGCATGGACAACACAAATACACGTCACTGACACTCATGACCGGGGAACAAATATTTATCTGTCACATAAATATCTGCCCCTGCCGAGAATTGAACTCAGGACCCCTTCGAAGGCAAGGTCACTACAAATTAGGCTACGGGGCCATCTAAATACGTAATAAGTAAGTTTATTAGAAAGAACGACATTGATCTGACAATAGTGAGGGTTTGTTTTGATGGATTAACTGGTGGATAACTGATTGGCACTCAAACTTTTACAACGATATTATTCTTCTGAAACGTGTATTCTTTCCTAAGTTACGTGAAAGAAACGTATAATTCTCTGATCTAATAAAACATCCGGGTCATTTACTCTGTACGACAAAACGATCACCATTAACGTGTAAACTAATCTCTTGAGCTTACTTTTTATGGCCCTTAAAATCGGAGCTCGTGTTCCATCAATATAATATTTCAAGACATAAATACAAAGAGTTTTACATACCAAAAGAGGTAATAATTCGACAGCTGAGAAAGCTTTAGACGTTAATGGATCGAATTAAGGTGGAGTCTGACTGCGAGCGAGAAGCATCAACAATTCTATAGCTATCAAGCTAAAGCCAGTGTCAGACAAGAGAGAAAATGAAAGAAAGAAAGAACTGGCTCTAAAATCCCCAGCTAGAACACGACGATTTGTTCGGGGTTGACTCAAGCTATGGAATGGTAGACAGGCATGATACACGAAAATATAACTAAAATACCAATAATATGTCATTTTAATAACATTAATCATAGACGTAGAACGATGATCAGTTTCTGCATATTATGTTGACCTAAAGTGAAGCATAAAAAATTACGTTTGTAGTAGTATCGCGTCAAAAAGATCGCCGACACGCACACAAGTGTTGGACTGTGTTTTTTGACAATGGAATGTGATATCTGTCCGATAATTATAAAGAAATTATGTAAATTTATTTTTTACTTATATGACAACATTTTCATCTCTGTAGGGTAGCATGTAAAGGGTTCCTTGATATGGTTACTTATTACGTAACACTGTTCCGGTTCTAAACATAATTATTGTAACCTAATACTTTTGATAATAATATGCGTGAAATCCTACCCCTAAACAGTTACGACACTTTAGTCTACTTAAGAAAGGAGCTGGTCATCGTCGCTTATAAATCCAGGAACCAGGAACATCAAAATAATAAAGATTTTTTTTTGATCCTACATGACTAATCTTTTTACAAAAATGCACGTGAAATGTGAATATTTTGATGAGTTTCCTAATCTGAGAATTTTCATATTGCAACTCAAAAATTAGATCTTTATTACAATCTATAACTATCTATACCTATCCCACTGTTGGGCTCGGGTCTTCTCTCACAATGTCATGGGAACAGTCCATTGTTCACCAAGTTAGCCAAGTTCGGAGTGACAGACATAAATTGCTCGCGATGTAATGAATCTTAAGTAATAATATCTTTACGTATATTAGCAGTAAAACCGCTACGAATAAACACTGAAACGCGTGCTGGTTGGAGTCGCTTTACTTAAGTACTAAATCGTTGAGGAGTGTTAAGATTATGTTACTGTGTGCTCTCAGAGCTCTATTCATGCGTCTTTTACGATATAAATAAGGTCTCAGAATGCGTTTATGGAGTAATTTATGTTGCGAATCGTGTGATCTGTAACGGTACTAAAGTTTTTTAATAGCTGTAAAAGTTTAACGATGTTATTTTTTACATAGGATCATGATGGGGGTGTATATTAGGTGAAATTGTATTTTTACAATATAATTAATTGTTTTAAATACATGATAATAGTTGTGGTATAATAGGTATTTGATGGATAAATACGTATCACTGATTAATTTACTTATGTATAGATAAACTAATTAAGTTATTTATTTAAATGTATATATATATATATATATATATATATATATATTTAAATATTCATTGCAGATCAACGCATGGCAAATCTCGGAGTTATTTC
>DWPA01007444.1:0-10331 GCA_018251375.1 Calpodes ethlius | reverse complement strand
TCATATATATTATACCTCCTACCTAAAAATAATAATATTCTAGATACATGACGTTCAAAGTAATTTATAAAACAGAATCGATACATTGATAAAATCTATCGCAAACAATAGCTTTATTCGGACGTGACCCGGTAATACAGAAAGGTACCCATTCTCATTTGTTAAATTGATTTAGTGCCCGATATGGTGACTCATAACCTGATCTGACGACAAGAAACAGTTTTTCGATACAACGATCAGTTTGTTTTGATTAATTATAATGATTAAATAAATTATTAAACTGTGAATACGTATCTTGTGAACCCAGTTAATCGGTCCTGCATCACAGTTAAGACTGATAATGAAGTGACTTAAATTACTTTACTCTTGGTTTACATTAAATTTTAAATAATATTATATAGACTATATAAGTTAAAATAAAAAAAAAACATTAAGATCACCAGAAGAGCTTAAATAATTGACGGATATCTACAAATATAAAATTTCTGTAAATCTATTGGCCATTCGCTATTAAAACTGAATGTCCCTGCTACATCTGCGTCTTTGCATGTTAAAAATAACGCTGGTTAGATGTTGCCGACACTTTAGCGCGCTAATTAACGCATTAATCGATACAAATATTAATATGAAGGATTTGTATACAACTACTTTAATGTAGCCGAGTATTTTATGAGTAAGTTTTAGCGCCATTGTTAACACGTATTTGTACTAGGTACTAACGTGCTTGTGGCAGGGAAGTAATACCTTCTTACACTTAACCTTTATTATTTAAGTTTAATTATCTTTCCACATACGCCCCACAGTTCCATGGTAGCCATAAAGATAATCGACATCAATCGCCGCCAGACGCATACAAATGCAATTAAAACTCAACGAACCATAACAATAACACTGATATATAGTTTTGTACAACTATTATAACTGACCCACACGGCACCACGTGTGAAAGAGAAAGCACTACCCGTAATCGTCGTAATTACATAGACCACCCGCGCGATCTCGCTTGCACCGTACTATTAAAGAGCTTTTTGTTGGAAATGGACAATGAAGTCATCAAACGAAATAAAGTCACTGCGTGCGGCCGGAGGTGATAATCTAAGGCGATTAGGCTTAATCCGAAATAATAGCATACGTTCAATCGATATTCGGGTTATCGAATACATTTTATAAATTCACGTCCATAATTTTCTGTTATGTTTTACGCACTACCCGGTCTTTAGGGTCATTTAAACTGTACTGTATATTTACGTTGCAATCATTCAAACTTTATACATATATATTATATGAATAATAATTAATTCTTATAATTGTGTAATTTCAAGTAACTAACAGTAAGAAACATACAAAATAATAAAAGATAACTATCCTATTTCTTATACAATCATACGTCTCAAATCATTCTCTCGAGGTTTAGTTTTCTTAAGGTTTCAATTCTACCTCGTGTGAACTGCACATACTTTCTATAAAATCTCATTATATAATCTATATATCGTAACTGCCCGACTACTGGCTGAATATATTTAAAATGATTGAAGTGAAAAAAAAAGAAAAAAATTAAGCGTGGACGTATCATAGATTAGTGTAACCTTCATAAATTGATTTATCAATCCTATGAGACCCGGTCGCACGCATCTCATGATATAATAAAGTAATCCCATAAGCGATAGATAACATTAATCTGAGATAATCCTTCGTAAATATTTCTAGCATACATTTAAATATCTGATCATGAACTTTAACGAATATTACGCTTTAATGACATGGAAATAGAGGTGTGCAATAGCGTAACAAAGATACACGAGGTTTTGAATGAAACTACTTAATTGAACTCGGTAAACTTGAATTGAATCTAACAATGTAGCTGAAATGATACTTATGCTCCTATCAAGCATAACGAATACATTTGGTTGCATTTTGTCAATACTAGTGAGTTCTATACGTATAGATGTATAATAAATAAGAATAGAACATTGCTAATGTTTATTACATTGAAACATTCATACCGGAGTCTTAGAGCTATTTGACATCTATTTCTGTCTCTTTGGGACGTATTGTTTAGACGCTGCTAAATACTTCCGAACATAAATACATTACAATTTCCAAATTAGAGCCTCCAAATGTAATGCAATATGTAAGTTTGCCGTTCTTATAATGAGGAAAATGAGTTAAATCTGTAAATATAATACAACAATTTACATTCACAATTACAACAGAACAAAAATAAGTGATATTTCATTTTTTCTATCAATCAATATTTTTTCAATTTCTCTCAGATATAAAATTAAATACTTGTATAAAATTAAATAATTCCCGCTATACTAAACCCCTAATAGGACTTCCTGCGTCGCGGGTGGCTCGAGCTGCGCCGTACAAACATCTAATATCGAAATCCAAACATTTATTTACAACACGAATGCCAGGCCCAGCAGGGAGCACGGCCGGAACCCTGCAGATTGCTTTTTTTAACTGGAAATGGAATAGCTTCTTGTAATGTGTAATCGTTTTGTAAATGTGCAGGACGCAAGAGGTCAAAATTCCGGATAGGTTAGATATATTAAACTTAATCAGAGATGTTTCCAAACATCTGTGTGCCAACCCTATGTGTTATAGTACTGGTGTACTTAAATCATCTTTGAAGTCGGAAGGAAACGCGATATCGTCTAGATATTGCTTTTATTCGAAGGGTTATTAAGGTATCGAAATATCGGGTTATACAAATATGAATCAAAAACAAACGTAACTCTTCCCGAAACGCTGTTAGACTTTCGGGAACGCGCCTCGTCCCGCACCTCATTCATAGCTGACCGACTAAGAATTGTAGATTTCTTCATTGGCCGATTGCTATAATGATTATAGATGCGGCAAGATTAAAAAATATATAAGAGCTATTTATTAATGTACTAAAGCTTGGTGGCTAATGTCATTGTCTATGGTCTACAACACGAGTAAACCAGGAATAATTATATAAAGCAGGAATCACCACTGATTACTGATTGTGACTGATAGCGGACTTGGAAAATAACTGATAATTTATAATATCAACTCAATATCAGAATTGGTTTTATCCTTCAGATTGTATTTTTTAAAGATACTGGTCAATGACAAGACGATAAATCAACATATACACGGATAAAGCGTGGGTAAATAGATACAACGAAATTTAAAACAACAATTTGCCACATCAAACGTAATTCCTTTGGCATCGCATGCAACGCAAAAAATAACACTTTTGTCATCATTTCATTTGCCAAGAATTGGGCGAATTTTACCTATGACAAAGTTCCTGGCTGACCATCGACAACATTTTCTACTTTCATTTTTCATAGTAAACAATGGGCAAGAAGGAAATGTTTTTATTAATCTTATTATTACAGAGTACGTTAATTATAGTAGAACAATTATATACATGGCATGCACTAATCACACACATTTATATGCAAGCGTGAGCCGGTGTGTAGAGTACTCTGTTTTTACGTGGTGTTCGTTGTTGTCGGCGGCTTTTATTTTAATAACGACGTGCAAAGAATGCTGTAATAGCAACAATTGCGGAGTAAACGCTTCTCGTGTTGTTTTAGTTCTTTGTCCTCACGGAAACACCACACAATGGCAAGTGGGGCGACAATCGAGACCTATTCATAACATAAAGGTTGCGGATCAAATGAATTGTTTCTATTTGTCACGTACTTAACTTACCTACATACTATGGGAAACAAAAAAAAAATAAAACACGCCTTATATAGCACTTACTTGCAATAAAAAAAATATATTCTTGGCATTAATTTCCCAAAAATAAAACATAATAATTAATAAATTCAACCGCGGAAGGCGAAAGTAATGTGTGACAATTTCATGGGAGCTTTAAGGAGTGCTCTGGAAAAATGAAAATGTTGCCATATTTGGGAAAACGTCCCCATTTTCTTCATAAACAACGGTTAGTTTCACTTTCATTTTTTACACTTTCCGTTGTCAAAAAGAAACATATTTCCACATTTGTGTGCGTGTAAATACACGCTTTATTAACACAAGTGCATATTTTCTATGCTTCACATTAGACCAACATGATATAAAGGAACTGACCGTCTATGCATTAAACTATGATGTTTTAACGTCTATAGACGGTATGCGGACAAAAACATCATTTCATAGTAAATTTCTCATATCGACGAGTTGCTGGCCGAAAAGAAAGCGAGCTATCGCTCTGTTAACTGACTTTCCAAAAATTCACCACTTCAAGTATCACATCGTAAATTCAGCATTCTTATACATACCATCCAGGAAATAAAGTCAGTCCGGTAAATTATGAGCGTCACAGATGGACGCGTCTTCCGACTCGAGTGCAAGCATTCAAGACTACATACATCACAATTAACGCGCGATTTAAAAGTAATAAGCTAAACGACTAACAAAGACGTTGGAACTTAGTAGGTTTAAGGACTTCATAAATTAAAGATTTCTGGTATCAATAAATATGAATAAAATGTATAAGTTAATAAAATAAAAATACTGCAAAAAATTTAGTAACAGCGCCATTCACCGTCGTGGAGTTTTCTCGTCGGAAACCAACCCTAAGTGACGTATCAGGTCATGCTTATTATAAAAATGTATTGTCATCGGATCTGAAGCAATGTGTAAAATTTTTATTTTGTAGGACAAGAAGTAGTTTTAATCCAGCTTGTAAGATTTTACACATAGTAACAAGCGTAGTAACAAGCGAACAAATATTGCAATTAACTTTCATTGAAGCTTTATAAAAAAGGTTATTTTGGAAATTTGAGTCAAGAACGTCTAGCAGTTATGAAAGCTTATAAGAATAAACATTCAAAATTAACATAACCGGCAGTTAATTTGTTATAAACGGCACATCAAACCATACACGTCATACATACACATACTCCAGATATGGAACGCATTGGTTGTAAATTCCCTTACGACCACTAAAGATCAAATATGGTCACGTTCAGGATTATTGTCATATGCCCGACATGTAAATAATCGAATAAATTCCTTTGGCCCGAAATCCTTTGCGCCGAAACATAAGGTTACTTACAACCTTTCACGGCAGACAGGTGTGAAGGTGGTCCCGCACTAGGTCGTACGAAGGTCCTGCCACGTGTCAAATTACTTTCATACGAAAGGTCCGTCTAACGACACCACACACGATGTAGTGAAGGAAAAAAAAAGATCTTTAATGAGAGGAGACCTTGAAGTCATCAACCGTCGTTAACTCGAGAAGGTCTCCGAGTAGCCATTAAAACAATGAAATGGCGATTAATAAATGATTGTAGAACATAAAAGACTGACGCCATTGATGCTATTGTTGCAGATATATGAACAGAAAATTAAGTTTAACTAGACTATGTCATTGGTTGTTTTTAAAATAAGGAAGACTTTATTACACTTTTAAGCATACATACAGTTTTCTGTGATGTGGTTATCATGAACGAGCACGAAATAAACGTCACTAATATTGATGAATGCCGAGGAATAAATATTTTTCTGGAAAAATAAATATTGAGATGACAAAAAACATAGGACAACAAAAATAGCAACTATTCCAAGTCGCCAATTCCAACTGGAGGAATGTAGTTGAGTTGCACACGGATGTCTTACTGAGAGCGAACTACACTCATAACCCTCAAAGATGCTGTATGAATAACGTAATTACTGCTTTATTACAATCGTTAAAGGTTTGAATTTATATAAACAGCATAACGCATTGGCACGTCAACAATATTCGAAAAGCGAATTGCAAATATCGAGATGTACTCAACCGGCAGACGTAACGATCTCAACAGCCAACTCCACTTCGGAACCGACGGATCGCTCTCGACTCGAGGGCACGATGACATGGGAATGTTCCCGTTATTCGATAGGGGACACTTGGATATTTAATATCCAAGTCAGCAGTTTAAATACGATGATTAAAAAAGTTTCCCTAATAATTCACGAGCTAAAACCTAATGCATGTAAACGAAACTTGTAACTTCACCCATCGCCAAAGCAAACATTACTTAAAGTGACTAATCTTTACAAGATCGTTCTACATTTCAACAGAATGGAAACGTTTTCTAGAACGACGACAATGACAATATTAAAATAGAGTTTCACAATGATGATATTTTTAGTTGTACAATATCGGCATCGTGTTCGCATAAGAGAAATATTTTCATTCAATTACTCTCAAATTAGATACATGCTCGTTTTAAATCGTCATTGTGTCACTAAGACTAAAATCATAACCAAATTGTTTTGAATTCAGACTTTTATTTGCAGTTTAGGTTCACACATCCATCTATTTATCTGTAATCTTTGAATAAGTCAGCAGAATAAGTCAATAATAACTAACAGAGTAATGTTGTTTTAACAGTAGCTTGACTTAGGAATTATTGATAGATTATTGAAAATGACCATAAATGGGAATGCTATTTAGTATTAACCCCGCTTATTGTACCACTGTTACATGATCAATAAAGAATAAATAAATAAATAAGTCTTTAAATTAAAAGAACGTTTCAAGGAAGTTCAGGTTTTAGAGGTAACATTTTCGAAAGGTTCAAATTGGTCTCCTATGGCATCTGATTGTGAGAGGAAGTTAAGCTACACGTTGTCAATATCGAGTAATGCACCAATTGCTTTAATCCACATAAATCTTTCACCAATTTCAGAAGAGCGAAGCTGCCATGCACTCAGCGTTAATAATAACCATCCGTTCCTCGTTTTTTAGTTCGCGAGTGCCCGCTCCAAGATTCTGAACGGATAAATAAAGGATGACGCATCCACGGATTCCTTTCTAATTAGACGTGCAAGCCGACGAGGCATTCCGGCAAAATTGCCATATCGGGTGAAATAAAAGGCAAAATTCGCACACGAAACGAAGATTGATCGCTTACGGACCAAACTCTGAAAGGCTTTAATTACAGGATCTGAGGAAAATAGATTACAGTTAGGTCTCATTTGCGAGATAACCCGCGCCGAAGGCCCGGCCGTTCAACTGAGACGTCTTTTTAACGTGGTACAAGCATCTTAATTATAATTTCTGAGTATTTTGATGAGGTATCTGTCGCTTTTCCTTTTTTGGGTCTTCGCTTAAGACATTCTTTGACCGGGACAGCGCGGTACCAGTAACTTCGTCGGTCGAAAAAATGTTACAACATTTTGTGCAAGACTTAACTTCCTCAGACTGGTTTTTAATCTAACTTTCGAAAAGGCACACGTAGCTTTTAGCTGTGCGAAGCTTTTAACGTAATTGAATAAGAATCAGCAATAAAATTACTTGGAATACAAAATTTCCGTCTACTTTTCTATTTCTCGCAAACTTATCGTATTAAGGATCCGGAGCGTCTTTTATTGAATCTTAGAACCAATAACCGGGATTAAGCAGCACTTACTAGATTTCAGCTTTATTAATATCCAAGACTTGACGAGCAGAATCCAGTTATCTCTTCAAGTTCCTTGTTGCGATTTGTCTCAAATGGTTCAGTATTCATTCCAGTCGTATACATAATGGATCGAGGTGGCACTATAGTCTACTAAGATCGTATAAGGCTTTTCCCACATAAGATCGGTGGAAAAATGAGTTTGCAACTCTAAATAATTGCAGGAATATACTTTCATACCTTATACACTTACACACTCTTTACTTACATATTTTATGCGACGTTCAAACGTATTTACTAATTTTAAAACTAACACATCACTCACATCGTTATCCTAGCACATGGTAATGCCCTGTAACGTCCTAAATCAACATCTAAAAGTCCTAAAACAATTCACGAATCTCGGGATTAGACTCTCACTGGGAACAGTGGATTATGTGAAGACCATAGAGATCAAAGCGACGATCTACGGAACTGCTACTAATACCCACCTACTTTTATAGAAATGCCTCTCCGGGCAAGCTATTAAGAGATTACTGTCCTATCGAACTGAAGTAAAATTACGGGAATACGAGAAACGAAGTACGTTAAGTACAAAATGTCCTAAAAATCAAAGGATCTCGGTCAATGTGTTTAACGTGACAGTGTGAGGAAAGCTTAATTTAATGTGGGTACGTGTAGGGTCATGCATATGGATTCTGTGAAATAGCATCACGCTCAGAGGTACTCTATCAGTGGCGTGAAGAGCGACATTAGGCCCATCTCGCGCGACCTCTGCTCGGTACGCGGGTCACGTCCGACCAAAATTCCCGCATGTACCGCTGTTGTTGTACGAACCGGCCTTACTTATTGTTATGCACGGTCACACTCGTTCCTGGATATTGAAATGTTCTCCAGCGCCTCCGCCAGTTAGTTACAGCCCTATAATTTAAGTTCAACATTTAATTCGGAATTCATATTCGTAGTTGTGTTGTCACGTAGCCGTGATTGATGTCATTTGTTTGATTGGACGGTCTACATTTGCAATGAGCTCAATAAATTTTAATGCCGAATATAACAAGAAATAGTACATTTAAGTTCGATATTTATTTAATATTTTTTGAGGCAGACAGACGTTAACGAGTTTTCGATTAAAATTACTTTCTGTTATAGAATTTAAATGATTAAAATACCATTCAGTCTACAGGAGGCATATCAAAGAATTTTAAGATTACATACCTACGCTCGCGTTGTAGCATTAAAATTAAAATTATGACTTTAGTGAGCATAAGGTATTCAGGCTGAAAAATAAATAATACTATTGCGTAAGGTAGGTACCTACATTTATAGGCTTGCCACAGTTACATCTGTGACCGAGTTTAAACAAAGTGGTGAATTTCACAATACAACGCCCCTGGCCTGTATAGAATTCACCAGATGGTACATTTGTTTCAATGATAAATTGCAGTACAATAAAAATTACCGTGAGTTTATCGTAGCACGTGGATCGTATAGTTGTGTCACTTAAGCACCAGAAAGTCCGCACGCTCCAGACAACGAAGTTCACTCTGTTTCCCAAAGGAGTGAACTTGGCGTCGTAAACCGTGAGGAATGTCGGCGTGATCTCAGTTCGCGAACAATTCCAATTTACTGCCGCTTCGACACTCTGTCTCAAGTTTCGAGGAGGTATTTCATTTATTACGATTTGACAGGGATCTATATATTTTATTTCTCAATTTGATTTATTAAGTCCATGATCTCGATCTTCACTGAGTTAATCAGATTAGGTTATTTTTGGTCTGTAGCTTGAGTACTGATTCTCAGTTTTTAGATTACGATTGCTGCGGATCTCATGTTGGACCATTTTAATAAATTAAATGTAAAATCAGTTTAATTTATTGGTGAAATTGAAGAATAACTATAGTGGAGATTCTATGAAACAAATACGAACGAGACAACAACAATTTATGAAACAGATATTCAGTAAAGTGTGCCGTGTCTAAACCTCCATAATGTAAGAGTTATCCATTATGTTCTTGGTATGTATTTGGCCTAAGTTTGACAAACATTAACCCTAAGGTAGCAGTCCCTCATTATAAAAATGGATCAAAATTCCGCAATAGGAGAAAGTTAACTTAACTCTGTTGCTGAGAAACCCCTCCCTCAAACCGAAATTGGGAAACTTCCCCCGTAATGATTTTGTCTAAATAAAGGCCGAGGCTGTGTCATCGGATCCCTTCATGTGAAGGTAACAAGTTAAGCCGACACTCATGCATGATGGCAAAGTCTATATAAGTTTGGCAAGATTGCCTTCTAAAATCAATTTTGGAGATCCAATTAAAAACCACTTCACCATCTCCTTGTCTGGCAAGGCATGGGTGACGCATCTAGTGTTGCAGATTAGCATAGCGATGACGACCTACAATTATGTGGTCCTTCCACGTATTTGCTTCAACAAATGGAGTTGATTTTCAATTGCCTTTCATTGCCATTCAACTCTATCGGTGGATTTGACACACATCGTAGTTTAACCATCTCTCACATCGCTGACGGAAATGTAGACTTACTATAATTAAATGTTTACTGAACTGTCTTTTTAATGTTCATGCGTCTCGTGGATTGTATCCGCGGTGCACCTTTTCTCTCACTTCCGGTTAGTACCGAGCCACGTGTCCGCTCTATATGGACGTTGTTCCGTATATTTAGACGCGGTAATGATCTACTGAAATGACGTTTCCGTTCAACAGACTAAATTAACGATTAGAGTGGTTTTCACTTGATTTATGTTTGGAATTCGTGTCCTTAACGAATCATGTGCGGTATCTGGAGCGAATTGTTGAATTTTGACGTAAACAATTTCATCCGGATCCAAAATAACACTAGGACTTTTGAATGGTGTAACTCCTATATTCACAAACATTATTATGAGGTCGCACAGTGAAATAGAAAGAGAGGATCGATCGTTTGTATTCCCTT
>DWPA01007443.1:0-10331 GCA_018251375.1 Calpodes ethlius | reverse complement strand
TAAGTTTAATTTTTTTTTTTGGTTTTCAATGACAATGGTTGACAATATTATGAAATGTTACTAAAACTCACCTTAAATATATTGTAATAAAGAAACATCATGATGATACAAGGGATGTAGAAGGAGCCAAGGGAGGAGTAGATGACGTAATCTGTGCTGTTGAAGAGGCACTCGTTGGGACTTCGATCCGGGGTGTTGTTGAGCCCCAAAACGACGGGCAGACCGATGGCTCCGGACACCAGCCAGGCGATGGCGATCATCATCCAGACTCGAACGTTGCTTTTGTGTTTCGCATACTTAATTGGCTGGGTTACGGCTATGTACCTGTTAAGGAGAAAATATAATGATGACAAAACTTAATACTAACACTGAGTAATTACTGATCTCGCTAACTTATTTATTAAAGTTCTACTTTGTAACAGCCTTCGAGTTCATTGCATGACGTCGTTCTCCTCAATGATGAAGCATTCCGAAATGATGATAGAATTAAATAATTATATGTATACGTATTTTTATCAAGTAGCCATATGAATGAATGTTTTTTTTTATTTCACTGTAATTAATTATATATTTGCAGGGATAAAACAGAAACACGACTCGTCATCGAATTATGTTACTTTTCGACGTCGCGTCGCGATTCGGTATCGTATCGCGTAAGTCGTATTGTGAACAACCTCACCATCGCATTGGGGCTGATATTCGCAACATATTATGTTAACATTAGTGTTAATGACTGCCCTTAAATGCAACTTAATACATTAATAGAGTTCTATACAATTTTTAATTAGTGTGTGGATAAACGTGCTAAACAGTTGGCCAAATCTTCGCATTGTCGATTTTAGCGCGATAATTAACGTGTAAGGATGCACATGTGGCAGTCTTCTTACTGATATTGCGATGTAAATAAGAAGGTTATACTGTGTCATTGTACTTGTTTTTTTTCGAATATATTTTATTTCAAAACATTTCAATATTATACAAATAAGCTTATTTTAAGCGTGTTTAGAAATTAATTAATTATCTAAGGTTGTAACCAATTCTAATTTAATTAACCGATGCTTTCAAGTGGCACTTGTTAAAAGTGAAGACCTTTGACATTTTGGTTCTTTGAAATAGTTTTACGCTTTGCCAATTAAAATAATGAAATTACTGGAAAACCTTAATTATGAAAGGTAAAACGTTGTGGTCACATAGACAAAGTAATGGATAAGTCTTTAACAATCAAATTGTTTAGTATCAAGCTCTACGATAAATCTAATCTATGCTACAACTTTAAGTAAGAAGTCATTAGGTACGTGGAATAAGCAATGAGGCAATTGGTATTTTACTTGAGGGATTGGGATTCGAATGTTATGGACATCTTTAATTACTTAACTACGGTGAAGCTAAAAGAAAGGTATGTAATGTATGTTTGTATGTATCTTCATTTGCTCCCCCACAATTTTTACCGTAATTTGATCAATGAGATAGCATCCTGATGTGACAGTAGATTCATATGCCGCATTTGAAAAGTAAAAATTCGTAAACTAAAACATAAAGAAATATGTTGTTTTGAGTCTCAAATAAAAGATCTAATAACAACATTTCTCTTACACTTAGATATTCAGGTAGGCTACTAATCTCTAAATCGATCTGCCCTGGGGCAGCATGATAGAGAATTGCCCGTGCCCTGACTTATGAGAGACCTGTGCCCTTGTGGGTCATTAATTGGTTGAATACATTTATTAAGCTATTATTAGTCTACTTTGCAACAACCCGCAATTAAAATGTATGACGGTATATACATTAAAACATGCGTAAAAAAGTATATACCGTCAAACATTTTAATCGTCAGCAATAAATTTTATTACCTTCCTTATATTTTTTCTTTTCATTTAACAAAACTATGTTGCATTTAGTAAAATTGTTTAACTTTGTTAAAATATCAAAGAAGAAGTGGACTATGAAATCAGGCAAGTACAACGCCCGCTACTTGTGAACTCGTCTTATCACCGTGGGTGGTACTAAAAACACCGTACCACGCTGAGTACCACTATTTTCACCACCAATTGCTTGCTACAACAATGATGTATAGCAGCATTTTTTAT
The DNA here is from genome assembly GCA_018251375.1 of Calpodes ethlius. Classification (NCBI taxonomy): domain Eukaryota; kingdom Metazoa; phylum Arthropoda; class Insecta; order Lepidoptera; family Hesperiidae; genus Calpodes; species Calpodes ethlius. The sequence goes on along the minus strand of DWPA01007443.1, from coordinate 8,244 downwards.
TGTTTAATCTTTTGTTGTTTGTTGTACCTTTAATCGTGACGAATTTTCTTTCTTTCTAAATTACTTCCTAAAAACTTTTCACGGTTAATTCTCGAATACGGTTACTTGCTAACAAACGTAAAAACCCTACCACTGTGCACGAGTATTCTTGAGTTTCTAACAAGAAGTCATCCATAAATTACGTCACGGTTTAGAGGAGAGGGTGATGTGGAGACAAGATATGATTAAATAAACTAAAGCCCGATTTTATCATACCCACTTCCTGGCTTCATCATGTAGTTAGATCATCTGAGACCAGATTTTTTTCCAAGACTAATCTATCTATCTAGGAGCTGATCAACTAATGATGAAAGATATTTATTAGTCTAATTTCCTTTGAGTTCCTATATGCACTTTCTATCTTCATCATCAGGTTAGGTGTATGACATCTTTATATTGCATTTTAATTTGACTTCTATACTAAATTTTTACCCAGTCAAACATGGGAAGTGGGTCAAATTTTAACAGTTACAGTTAAAACTAAATAAAAGATTTTAAAACAATGGTTATACCTATCAACTGAAATGGCGACGAGGTTGAATATACTCGAGGTGGAACATGTGACGTCCATGGCGATGTAGCAGTCACAGACCACCGCTGGTAGACCCCACACGCCGTTCACCTGCAATAAAAAAAAATGTTGGTGAGCGTTTCAAATTGAGTAAAAACTAACATAATATTTCACTATAACCTATTATTGAGGGTTTTATTTACGTTGGTAATAATATTCCATAACAAGAACTTTTATACATTTTGTCTTTTTGTTTGTGAGTTTCTTCCCAGCGATGTCTAAACGTTTCAAACGATGTCAAAAAGGATTTCATTAATTTTTAAAATTCCTACCTTTAAATACACTTATAAATGTATTTTAACCCGTTTTGGAAAGATGTTTCGTTATTGAGAAGAAGCAAAGGTGCCACTGTTGGAGAAGTGTAATTAAAAAAAGAAACGTGATGTTTTCTTTCCTACTCCGTATCTACAACATCGCATCAAATATTTCAGAATTCATATGTATCAGAGGGTAAGGAAGAGTCCTAAGAATACAATAACATAACTCGCCGGTCTCGCAAGATGATCATTCGTAAAAAAGTATTATGGAAATTTTAGTATTGCGCAATTGTGTCTCATTCAATTGAATATACATATTTTAACGACTATATAGTTCAAAACAGATAGTCCCATTGAATGATTTAACGCTACGAATACAATTAAGAAGAGAGGAAGTCAATTAAGGAGAATAAATTAATTGTTTGCGCACGTCATTAAGGCACTCTCTTCATAAAATTTTCAGGCCCTCTACAAGGGCACAGTGCGGCGTGTTTTGGTAAGGTATAAATTTAACAGACGACTCGTCTACCGCAAAGATACAATTTAAGTCCCCCAATAACTCACGAAACGAACATGTTTAATTAAACAGTCTTGAGAGATTATTTTTCGAGTGAGTGATATATTTTTCGTTGTATTGTTTATTTTTTATCATGTACTAGATGTTACCGGCGATTTAGATTGAGTGACAAAAAAAGAAGAGCATTAAAAAGGTTTTCGACTCGTTTCTATCACTGGTTGCTAGGCGACGCTTTGTTGTTAAACTACACGGCGTTAATATTTTACATATCTGTACTATTATTTATTATGAATACTATTGAAGCATGTTAAACCAACTCAGTTTAGTTTCTCTTTAATTTATACCAGGTCTTCCTCATTCTCTTGGCCGTATTATAATAAAATGAGCGCGATTTATTTGCTTGAATTTTTAGTATCTGAAATATACGCGGTGAAGTGATTTGACATCGAGGAATGCTAGTCATTTTCATTTTAGTACCAATAAAAATCAAAGTTTGTGTTTAAACTAAGACTGTTTGCACTAAGAAAGGGGTTTAGAAAATTTGTCTCTGTAGAGGCTACACATAAATTTGTAATAAAATTTTGTATATAAATTGGAAACCACTACAAGACAGTTATGAGTATTATCACAATAATAATATCAAAACTACCTAAGGTCTCATCAACTTTGCTGTAAATTTAATAACAAATATATTTGTAATATCACACAATAAAACAAACCAACGAAAACAAACGAGAGTGAACGCAATACGTATCAAACCCAGGGTATTCCAAGTAGTAAGAGTCTGAAATTTTACAAGATGGAATACTTTTAAGTCGAATGTTTGTAATTCATTATGCAGTACCCAAAATGAAAGACATCAAGTTTCGATGTTAAATAACACTTAAAACACGCGGGAGGAAAGGACCGGCATACTAATCGAATGCTCTCGTAAGCTAGTTCAATACAGATACGCTTTCGTTTACTTCGTTTCGTGTACTCGGAAGTTTTATTTAATTTCGTTGGACTACAGACCAAACACAAACATGAATAAATTGAAATGATAGAAATCGGTCCGATGAATATCTTTATTGATGTTGACACACGTCCGTGTGGATACTGAGGCAATATCATCGCCTGATCACATGAAAGTGTTTCTATGCTTCATCGATTTTCATTTGCATACTCGGAATTACTCGTAGAGCTACCGTCTGTGAAGGGTAGTAAAGCAATATATTTTTAATCAAGAATCCTTGTCCCTTTTCTGTCCACGTCATTGAGCGAAAGGTTAGAAACCTTTAGAGATGTACGTATATACGATTTGAATAAAGATATAAGACCTTTAGATATGGTCATAAGTATAAGTAAGTCAATATACGATCATTATAATATACGACACGATTTTCTAAAAGAATTGCGTGTCATGTCGGGAAATGTTTTTATGCGTTTCAGTTGCGTTGCCGTAGTCTGCATAATGCTTTAATATTGCTGAGATTAGTTCCGCGTAAACGCACGTTCGTGCGTTTAAATATCTTAATTTATAATACTTTGTACATAGAATCCTCAACTAAATTACAGTTGTCGTATAAAAATACTTTAGAGACCCCGGCCATACAGAGGTTTTTATATAACATAGGCCTATATTACAATGTAAACAACGAAGTATAAATAATAACTATATTAGTATATTACTATAGTATTATAATATTTTGTATGAAATGAGATTCTTGCCTTCAAAAAAAAAGTATTTTGACTGACTGTAAATGCGAGTAATAGGTATAATGTTCGCACCACTTCTGGTTGAGTGGAGAATAATGACGCGTCACTGGAAAACGGTTCGCATGAGATTCTCGCATATGTTGCACGCGTCATTTTATGTTGACGTTGAAGCATTTCCGAAGATATGGGTAACATAAATAATTTTATTTTCATTTGTTGTTATGACTACTTCAAATATCTCAATATTTACAATAAATTTTACGTTGAGACATGTAAAAATTTTAACTTAGTCTGATTAATTATTGTCTAAATTAAAGAGTTCTCTTTTCGAAAATGTAACATTTGACTTGTAAACTTCACATCAATAAACTGTATTAATACTCAATTGATTACGATAATACTGCAGTGTATGATTTTAAATAAATTATTGTCTAGTAAATAAACAAACGCTAACACAAATAACTCGTCACTAACGCCCATGACCGGAGAACAAATATTTATCTGTCAAAAAAATATCTGCCCCGGCCGGCAATCGAACCCAGGACCCTCGTTTCGCAGGCAACGTCACTACCAACTAAGCTACGGGGCCGTCAATAATGAAATAGATGAATTTTTCGTTACTGTATAGATACGAAAATCATATAACATATCAGAGTTCTCAAATCCATTGAACAATCTGTCAATAAGGAAGTTCTGAATCGTTCTCGGAATGCAAATGCGAGTAACAGTGTCCGCAGCACTTCTGGCCGCGTGGAGAATAATGACGCGTCATCGGAAAACGCTTTGCATGTGATTCTCGGATATGGGGCACGTGTCAATTTATGTGTTGAGAACTGGGCAATTTACATGATATGGGTATTGAAATTGTTTTCGGTTGTAAGTGCAGATATTGGGTGTAAGTTATTGTTGTCTATCGAGTACATCATTTCATATTCTCGTGGAATCATAAATTTCTTTACCCATGCTCGCTGGGTAAGTGAGTAAGAATAAAAGATATATATCCTATTACTAGGCAAGAGACTTAAGGATTATAGATAGATAAGCAAGTGATAAGTAACTTATAACGCGCGTGTAAATTTTTGGAAAATTAAAGGTAGACTATCATTTGAATTGCTTGGCTACTGTTGCTATTCCTTATTACAATAATTTATATATTATATCTTATCAAATCGAGCTGATTCATACGTGGAGTTCAGTTTACGACTAAAACTTACACAATTATTATCCCTCAGATATTTTATCAGTACAAGACTCCCCGAATCTCCACATTTTTATTACTTTCCTGTCGATTACGGCCATAATTTTCTTTTACTTCTTGGCCTGCGAGCTACTACATTTCGATTCTTATTGGTTTCGTATTATCGGTGTGTATTAATTATTCCGTTAATTGCTGCTTTATTAGAATTATGTTCACGTTAGTAAATAATTAATCTCCAACAGACAGACAAATAGAATACTCTTTATCGTACGCTCCAAAATAAAATTTATTGTTGAGTATAAAATATATATTTTAGATCAGTTGAGTAGTACATAAAGCGATCTTACTAATAGAGTAAAAATATGTTTGTTTTCAGATATGAAAAATAGTTTCTAAACCAGTTCAAGTCCATTCCGCCAACCATGTTCAGTTGTAGCCTCAAAAACGTGGGTAATATGTAGCGTTTATTTGAAAGTGTGATACTGAGAAATTCATTAGAATGTTGGATTGGTTTACGAATCTGTTTAAAATAATTTAAAATGATATATAAAATGTTTTATATATTTTTAAATACAACAAATATAGTTTTCAAAAATCAATTTAAAATATCACATTATGACATCATATGTTTCATTATATAGTAACCGGCATGTTTGAAAACATGATTACAATATGAACAGCTGACGTCATTGCTCCAAGTTTCTTGGAGGTGATATAATAACATTTTATAAAAGTTATAAGTTCAACAGTCGACATCCAAATTGGGCGTTTATGAGCTGCAATTGTCTTCAAGTGGAAGATAACCACTTCAGGTCAACGTCATTTATATGGCAATGCATTCATAAAACTTCTTATTAATTTGCAAATTTCGGGTATATAATGTGTCCTATTAACGTTAACACTTTATTCGTACTGCAATTATAGAAATAGCTGTTGCATTTCCACTTTCACTCAGCTCGAAGGACCATTGAGTTATCTTTTATCGTTGTTAGTTATCATGGATTTTTTTTTCTGTTCAGATCTCTGTCATCAATTTAAGTCTTTATTACGGGATAGTGCGAAGTGACAAATTTGTCTTTTCTGATTTTCTTCTTATCGTTCGCTACTTAAATATACGAGTTTATGTTATTTCCATTAACGTCAGGGTTGTGTAATTACTGCCTTAATATAGGGCACAGACCCTTTTTAAACCTTTCAAAGGACCAACCTGTTATGTAGAGAACGGATCTGCAAACTTCATATTCGAGAACGTTATGTGGAAAGTATTTTAATATAATATAAATCATATATAAATAATATAAAGAAAATTAAAGACATAAAATCAAGGGCTTCAAGCTTCACGAATGTGTATTTCATGCCGTAACACTTTATCTGGTGTTTACTAAGTCTAATATTTATTGTATTTGAACAGTCAAATTACAATTTTAAAGAGTAGTTGAATACACATATTCTCATGAAATCCTGAGCGTGTTAACGTTTCCCATTTCGTCTGCAAACATGTTTTAACGCAGATTACCTTGGAGAGCGTTTAGTGCTGTGTGGACGACTCACTATGCGACGGGGACAAATCGCGTGACACAATGCGACAACCGGATACGACAAGATAATGTGTGCTTTGCGCTTTGTCGGTAATTGTTGGAAACAAAATTATTTACAGGCAAACGTCATGCCATGTGCTTCTGGTTTATCCCCTGCTGATATTTTCATAAACGTGCGACTAAAACTGAAATACGATTTGTCGAAACCGATTAACAAAGTAGTTGCCCCATATGATGATACTATACCATTGCAGTATACTTGTACAGATTTGTAAAGCGTATTTATTTTATTTGCTTGATCTGTTTGTATATTATAACATTAATTTCAACCATCTTAAGTGATTACAAATTGGCATAAAATTTGTGTGGATTACATGATAAGCTCGACATGTACATTGCTGGTTTTACGGTTCCGTCTGTCCACCAACAACATTGAGTAGAAATTCTTAGGACTAGAAATCTGTTATTTGTAAATAAATTAATAGCTACAAAACATAACGTTTGTGTCGCGCAAAAAATTTGGTAACTGTGCTCTTCACCAATGAGAAGTTTCCTAGTCATAAAGATGCATCATCGGAACTAAAGCTATGTGTCAAATTTCAAGTTGGTAGAATAAGAGGAAGTAGTCCTAAATCAGCTTGTAAGATTTGTCGTAAAGAAAAGAATAAAAGCTTTTAAAAACTTTTCGATACCTCCCCTACACGTAGAGGGATGAAAGTCGACAGCAGACCCGGTCACTAATGATAATTAATTACACCAAACAACCCTACGAGTATATTATATTGACACAACGATTCGCGAACTCACAACAAAACAACAGGCGATAGTAAATTTTGTAAACTGTGAGCGCAAATGTAAACAACATAGCATCGTTAAGTGAATTATAACCTTATGATATATACATAAGAATGAAAGTCAATTGCTATAATTGTCGCTACCTGTGTCCGGACCTCGAACTTTCCTATTGTTCTTTGATTTATTGCCCAATTAATCAATGTCGCAAAACAGTGAAACGTGTGGTAGAAGATAATAAATTCTTTAATGAAATACAACGGTGATTTGCTCATATCTAGAACTTTATCTATTAAACATTCAATAACCATAACAAGCTCTATTAGATTCATTATAAAGCACCGTAACCGTAACCGAAACAATCGGATATCCGTTGAGGTAAATATTTTGAAAAGCGGATAAATAAATAAACATTTACTCCACAAACCTCACACATGCAACACGCAAATGACCCGTGAACAAACATTTATCAGTCTCATAAATATGAAGAGGCTAGACAAAATTCATATCCTCGTTTTTCCGTACACGCTACAGACGTTAGCGTGAGGTATCGTTCCGTCAAGACAGAGAAAATTGTTTAGGAACTTGGTTAACGTTGCGTTCAATTGTTTCCGCACCTAATGTCATTGTTATATTGTGGGGGTGAACGTCAACTTAGAGTTTTGTCTAGATGTCATTTGTCTAAATATCATTTCTATATATTTTATAAGCTTGAGCGTGAATCTAAAATAGTTATGTCTGAAGGAACTGGTTAAACCAGGAATCAAAATCGGAATCCTTGGCTTCACAGACAGTGTTTTGGGGTCGTCATGAATTAATCTTTTTTCCTTAATTGTATTATGTACTTGGAGATGTTATGATAACTTTATTTATTCAGACTTCGACACACATTCCTCGTATGAGACCTCCTGAGTCAAACCCTTTGTTTTCATGACATAGTCAAGACATTACGAACAAATCAATAGCTGCAATCAGAGAAAAATTTAGCTTTCGTTTGGTTTTCTGATAAACGTCCATTCAATATGCAGCTCACAAATTGAAATACGTATTGAGGTGAGAAATTTTCCGCATTTCATTTTAGTTTGTTTTCAAGATTCGCTTCTTTATAAAGTTGAGGTTTGTTTAATTGTAATATATTGTATATGTTACTGATACCTAAAGGTTTTAGGTAATATCTGAAACCATGAATTATAATCGTTAATTATTTTCTTGTTGAAAGCGTTTTCGGGTTGAAGTTATTATAATGATTATAAATAATATTTATCGCGATCACTATTTATTGTGATAAATGAATCACTTTCTTTGCGATAATAGACCCAAGTATTGAGTTTCTGTTAAAGGAAGAGTAATTGACTCCTTTTGTATAACTATTCCAATAAACGAATATATTCCCAACCATTGGCGTACCCAGCTTCAGACAAATCGGATTACTTATCAACTTGTACCGCAGTAAATAACATATTTACATAAACTAGTACGTATTGGAAGAATACAAAATCCGTGGACAATTATCATCAGGTTGTTAATACGCTCATATTCCTAACTTATAAAAAGGTCTGATTTAAGAAAAAAATGTTATAAAGTTGGTATGGCGCCTGATAAAATCGAATAGCAATTATTTGTACTGTGGGTAC
>DWPA01007442.1:0-10332 GCA_018251375.1 Calpodes ethlius | reverse complement strand
GTATTTATTACTTCCAAATAGTGTCAATGTTTTGCAAATCAAAAATTTAAATTTATGGTACACCGCAGTACAATACTTTCTTACGTAGGTATAACAAAAGTGCTTACAAAATTGGGGAATTCTAGAGAATTAATATTTACTGATATTAAATTAAACTCAATCAATTTTAATTTACTATTACGAGTATTTACGACACACATTGTATCCTTATATTTGAGTCCAGTTGCATGGTGTGTTCGCGGCTTAACTTCAAAGAGTTCAACAATCATAGTGATGTCCCCTCGAAGTAAAAAAGGAATAACTAAATAAATTGTATTGTCGTCAATCACATTGTTTTCATAAAACCATTCTAAGCTATCGTCCTCACACAATCATACGATGCACCGAAAACGATACATTCTTCACTGTACACCCGTCACCAAACATTACACCGCTCATCCATACTCCTGCACGCAAAACTCACCCCAAACCCTATGCAAATAACAGCGTTAATTCGCTGCTAACGTTACTTGGTCAGTAGATCTTTATTTCAATAACTTTAAATTGTTATTCAAAACCTGTTCGCGGCATGTCACCTCGTATGTCACTAGTGACAGGGCGACGTGCGTTTTTTAATGCAACGAGCAAAAATGCAGGTTTTACCATTTGCATAGCAATGCGTTCGGAATTGCAATGTTATAACTGCATTGGAAGTAAAAAATCTTTGTACGGGTCGCCGGTTGATGGTGAAGGACCACCAGCATACCACGTTACTAACAGTATGCTACCGTCTCTCAAAATAAAGGATATTGTGATCAGTGTCGAAGGTTAAAGGAATCCGGTTGATCCTTATCAAAACTCGCTACATCCTACTGATATAAAAAATGTGACAATTATTGTTGTTTATTTTTCGATCCCGCGCTAATAGATTGAGAGAGAGAGAGAGAGAGAGAGAGAACGAGATATATTGAACACTAAACACTAACACACTAATACCATGTATGTAAGGATTCATAATGTCCTAATAATCTAGGATAGTTGTTATCCCGATTGTATATACTCCTGGGATGCTTTGGATGTTTATGTTTATGGCTAAATCAGACCTCAAATGGATCTGAATGTTGAAACTTAGCATAACATCATCTTGAAAATAAATTTCTTCGGGATGAGTTTCTTTAGCAAACAGGTGAGAAACTATGGGATAGTCCATCTGATAGTAAGCTAGTAAGATAGTAAGCTAGTAGCTCATCGCCGCCTATGGACATCAGCGACTTCAAAGTCATCTTCGCTCCATTACCGAACAGAAAGAAGAGGGGGAAAAATAAAGAACTGGTTCTCTAACCCTCCGTTGACTAGACTAATATTTTCGCTGCTGCATCCAATAACAAGATGGGAACTAGTCAGGCACATTACATAAAAAAATACGAACACCAGTAATAATATTAATTACTTACTCAAAGACTTACCACCACGCCAAGGTGCAAGATTCTGTCGCCTCTTACCCCTTACGATACCTCGGTCTGCTGGTATGGGATAGGAGTCATTGCCATCAAGTATCAGATTAAAGTTAACGGTAAATTTACACAAATAAGTTAAGATGTAAAGTGAAAATGTAAGGAAATTTTGTTTTATTGCGAAACCTTGAGGAAAATCTAGTTTAAAAAAACTATTTTGTGACACAAGACACGTTAGTTAAGCCCGCTTACTCGTTTCACTCTGTACCCAAAGTATTAAACTGTACAAAGATACACATATTTTTTTTAAGCCAAAGTTACATACATCTTGATTCTTTCATGGCATGGTTCATTTAGAGAGGTAATTTATTATATATTGATCATTTCTGAGCCACATCTTTGGCATTAGCTATTTCCTTAGACAACACTATGTACCTATACAATTGCTATAAACACCGTGATAGACAGATCGTTTCAGATACAGCGTCTTTTATTTACAAATAATAAGCAACTAATATTTTTATCCAATAAGCGGCAGGGGATGATGATATTGCAAGATCATTTGCTATCAATATTACTTTAAAATATCCGTCAAACATTTCATGCCAACAAAACCTCGGTCCCTTCCATTGATCCCATAATACTAGCCGTAGGGCTGATGCGGATATTACATTATTTATTTATACTCTTTATTGTTTGTACATCATAACAGAAATAAGTATGTGAAACAATTTTAATTAACAATACAATGGGTGGCTTATCCTTTACGAGCGATTTCTTTCAAACCACTCAACCCAAGGAAAAAAATATCTGGACAAAAACTGGGTTGAGGTGTATACTTAATAATAGACCTACGTACATTACAACATACAACAATACAGTAAAACATGACACATGGAAATGGCAGACTGAAGTTGACACGGAAATTAAGAGAGGAAATTAAAACTTAAGGAAGAGGAAAGTTACAAAGTAAGATAAGGTAAGTGCTTCTTAAGTAAATTTTTGAAGGTAAACAAAATTTAAGTTTAAATTTAAGATGAGAATTCCAGAAACGTTCCGAAGTAACTGTAAAAGATAAATTAATATGTAAGTAGAGCTCAAGCGTCAATTCATCAAGTCAGTGTTATTACGACAAAAACTCATAACCAATGAAAATTCCGTCCACACAACCAGAACAAATAATTCGCTACTAAACGATCGCGCACGGCGACGATAATACGGTAATGATAAATCTGACCACGTCGTCATTACCGCCGGCCGCAGACCACCGGCGACACTCGTTACAATGCTAATGTTATATCAGCTCCACTGCTGGCAATGTTAAGTAACTCCCGGCACTGCGGCGCATCGCTTTCTCGCTAACCTGTCCTCGCTTCAGCTTGACAAACATTTAATATCAACTGACTCCAAAACAGTAAGCTATCAATTCGATATGCACGATTATAATATCACATAGCATTAATAATATAATATCACATTGATGTATAATACAGTCAAATTAAAGAGTCCTTAACACCAAAGCGTTGCCAAGCAACCAATAATAGAAATGAATCAAGTTCGATACCCGGGGGCACACATTTATTTTATTTCATGCTACGACACAAGTCATCTTGATGCAAGAATGTGAATGTGTGAACGTTTATTCATTTACATATTATGTATTTATTTCATGGCATGAGGAACATGAAAATGTTACATTACGTTTATTACCAAACATTCGACGTATATTGAGCATATAATCTGGTAGTTGACTGCAATATTAGAGCTTCTACGGGTATAACACAATTACCTGTTTATGGCGAGAAAATTTAATGCTCCCGTAATGGTTCGGACCGTTATACAATATAAGTGTAAATTTGCTCCGAACTACTTCGGAGTAATTAGACGCTTAGCATTCAGCCAAGGGAGTAAACACGCCGGTATTTTAGGAAAGCGATAAATCGGGCAGTCAACTGAAAAGTTAAATTGCCTATCCGCTTTGTGGTATTCCGGCTTACGGGTTACAAACTAATTCAAACTTACAAATAAACAAATCTATAGTCAATTTGAATCGTGTAACGTCATCTAGCGTCGAATAGCAAAAGTTTTAAAATAAATTATATATTCAATTTTTATCAATAGATGGCGTAACACAATCATATATTTAATATAATTTTTTTTTTATTTTATTTAAACCAAATTCATATATTTAAATAAATGTTTTTATGTATAGAAATACTTTCAAATTATAAAAATCTTAATTTAATACTTAATATTAATTGAATTCTGGATATTTTAAAGCACTGGTAACATTGACAGCATTGACAATGACAATGACACATTGAACATGTGACATTTACTATACGACGACGGTCGTAAATTTATTCTTTTCTGTAATGCTGTCAAACAAGTAAACAGCACGTGCAAAGATGCGTATTGAAACTTGCTATTTTTGCTCATCCAGGATATATCCTGGACATGGGATCCAATTCGTCAGAAACGATTGCAAGGTAGGTCATATTTTTACAGAGTTTGATGTTTTCCTAAGCTTCCTTTCACAATATTCTAATAATGAATTTTGCGCTTCAGATTTTCAGATTTTGTCGTTCAAAATGCCATGCTGCATTCAAAAAGAAGAAGAATCCTCGTAAAACCAAATGGACCAAAGCGTACCGTAAGACTGCTGGGAAGGAGTTGGCTATTGACCCATCGTTCGAATTCGAAAAGCGTCGTCATGCTCCTGTGAAGTACAGCAGAGAATTATGGACTAAAACGATAGAAGCCATGAAGAAAGTCGAAGAGATAAGACAAAGGAGGTCGAACAACTACATTATGCAGCGACTGCGGAAGGGTCGTGAAGTAGAATGGCAGAGAGACGTCAGAGAAGTGCAAAGAGACATATCTCTTATAAGGTATTTAAATATTACACAATTTAAAATTTTATTAAAGAGTATAATTATGTTGTGTTACTAAATTGACAATCTGAATGTCTATAGTTTTGGACAGGCAATCAATTGGTCCTGAGTTATATAGTCAGTGAGACAGAAGATTAATTGCTGAGCTTCAATTTCTTCTCTTATTCAGTGTATTTATGTTCTTGTATGCATGTATAGTTTATGACACAAAACATGAAGCCTAAGTATCTTTATTATTTTTGTTTAAGTAACCAAAGTTAACGATGCAACAAGTTTCAATAATATTAAACTTTGTTTAGCAAATTTACATAATGCCAATTCTCCGGACTGAGATATAAAGACATTTAAAAGTTCTTCTATGATATATGTTATATTCTCTTGTCTTCTCTCTGACTGACCAAATTGTGTGACTATAAAACCTAATTATAACAGAGCTCAAATTATTTACACTAGTCTTGCTGTGCAATCAAAATTCAACTATAACTCATATTGTCATAGGTTACTTTGCATTAATATTTAATTATCTTAGTAAATGCATTTGTAACATGTATTATATATCAAATATACTATCAACCTTCAGACTGCGACATGTGTATATTGTTATTAAAAGTTTTCTATATTATCCAACAGATCACCTGCAGCGGGTCTGAAACAAAGACAAGCAGAGGAGGAAATGGAAGTGGAACCAGAAACTATAGAAGTGATTGATGCTAAAGGCCGCAAGCAAATCATTGAAGCTCCTGTCATGGTGCCCGCTACTGGGGAGATGGTCGAGGAATGTGGAGACGTTGAATTATAATTTTTTCATTATGACAGTAAATTACATTATAATGTGTTTATATAAATTATTTCTTTCTTATTATGCCACAAACGTCATGACAAGACTGTCAGTTTTTTCTCCGTTTAAATGAAATAAGCAACATAATGTAGATAGGTGGTTTCAGATTGTATTCTTTTGTAATGGTACTATAAGTGACTATCTTTAAATGCATTAAGGAAAATAACTAATTTTTTGAATTGCAACAAACATTTTTTTACCCGTTACTGTTCCCAATTGGATTTCAAAATAAGAAATTTTATTAGAAGATTGTGTTTTTTATTTTTCATATAATTCTATGTTACTTCCTGTTAGTTTATAAATAAAGTCTTAAGGTTGCTTTGCAGGCTAAATACGTTAAAAGTTCCTGTATATAATTGATCGCGATGATTTATAGATTTTTTCGTAACAAAACATTTCACAATGTTAAGAAACAATTACGAACTTGCTTCGGTTTATCAAGAAAATATCGATTTTCCTGCAAACTAGTCTAATCCAATTATGTTATTAGCCAGAGGTATTTAACAATTTCACTATCTAAGATATCACGTTACATTTGAGTATTTACAATTTTAATTAATTGGTGATGAAAGTTACATCAAAAATGCAGTGAATTGTGCATGTAAGAGACATGCTGACAGCTCGATGTCTTTTGCAAATAAAAATGTATTTCATATTCTGTGTATAATCTATAGAGAACGTGAAAACCATAATTTCATAACTACTACGGTACCCAATTGACTGGGGCTCTTGGCTACAACTATTGGATAGAAAGATGATGAGTAGGTACGAATGACATAAGAACTTATAAAATGTACTACATTTGTTCACATATCAATATATACTGATTGAAACGGACTGGAGAGACTTGTACACTGCAACACGTTGCGACTTAGTAATAGGATCGTTTAGCACTTTACTCTTCACCAACGTAAATAAATAATGAAACACCTAGGATTTGTAAGATTTTATAATTCAAATATCTTTAGCAGTACATAACAATCAAAACAGTAAAGTAGTTGAATAGTAAAGACCCTATTTGAAGCTATAAAAATACTACACAACAAAAATGTTCCCTACGCCTGCCTAATTCAATTAGCAGACACATCACGTGAATAGTTCACCGTACAATAACAGTTGGCGTTTGATTTTCGTAAAGTGTAAATATTATGGATAATGGGCGTGCTCAAGCATATCTTCGTTATATTAATGGCGTTTATCGCGTATCTTGTGTACACTAAATATTTTAATGCGTACACCAGCATTGTTGCTAAACCACAAAAACGATATGACTACATTATTGGTAAGATTTATTTGGATTTAAGTTATAAGCTGTATTGGTAGTGAAAAGTGAGCATTAGTTTTGAATTTAAGTAACTTTCGAAGGTTTCCTAATCGCATTTCCCCGTTACAAAGTAAACTACGATAATATTTGTACTCCTCGCGTTAAAATACCAGGAAATTTAAAACCATGCTTTCAGTAAGCAAGGTCATTTGAGCTCCGCGATGTCCCGAGTCACGAGTTGACTTTGTTCCCAGTGGGTGCAGGTACAGCCGGCTGTGTCCTAGCTGCACGTCTCACAGAGGACCCCAACACGAAGGTACTGCTGGTGGAAGCCGGCGGACACATGGGGTACTTCACCAAAATACCTTTGACATCCACAGCTGCACAGCAGAGCCAGTACGACTGGGCGGTGCAGACGGTTCCACAAAAATACGCATCGTTCGGTACATGGGCCCAAGTAAGAAGTTATTTGTACATTTTTTTTAATAACGACCTTCGTTTAACGTCGCACAAGGAAGACAAAGTTAGGAAATAAAAAATAGGTTGTCTAGCTATACATCGCTCTCTTTCGGACTACTGATAAAGGAAGATGTAAACAAGAATATTAGGTAACAGTAGAATAAAATAGCTAAATAAACTAAGTACATGTCTAATGCATAAATACTTTTTTGTGTAGATATTACCTATTTAGCATGCCTTTAGTTATTTACCTAAGTTTTGATCATGATTTTCAGACACATTTTATTCCTAGAGGTAAGGGATTAGGTGGGTCCAGCCAAATAAATTTCCTTCTACACGGATTTGGACTCCCGGAAGACTACGAGAGATGGTCGCAGCTTGGCTTCAAGGGCTGGTCCTATAATGACTTAAAACCTTATTTCAGCAAAGCGTTCGGGACAGTCGTGAGTGATGTTGACTCCATTGACTGTGCTGGGAAAACATATTGTCCAGGTGCTAAGGTACGTGAGAATTTTATTAAAGTTCTTGGTTCCAATAGAGTGGATATGGCGGTTCTAAAAAGAAAATGTTTTAGGCTCCGATGAAGCTTAAAGTAATCGATGAAGAAAAGGAACTAATGAAGGTATTCAGAGAAGCCTCCAGGAGATATCGGGATAGATACACAATATTTAGGAAGGCAACAGCTACAGTTCAGAATGGCGTAAGATTCCAAGTTCTGGATGCCTACTTGAAGCCAGCTTTGACTAGGAAAAACCTTCACGTTTTGCTACAAACCCAAGCGATATCTGTGAGTAGCTCATGATCAAAGTTAAATTACTTAAATTTAGGACAGTATTAAATGATTACGAATGCGCGTCTTACCAGATACATCTTCACTTAAATATCTAATAGCTTTCAGAAGATAATGAGTTGCATGACAACTAAATAACTAAGTATATTTCTTCATAAAAATAATAATAATTTTTTGTCACACTTTCTACATGTAATAGGTGAAGTGAAAGTTTGATAAAACAAGCTTGCACATATAACCCATTCTGAAATATATTCGAAAACTCTTGTACCGTTACAATTACATTACCCGAATTAACTTCCAGGTCCGTTTTGACAACAATACGGCTTCATCACTATACATCCTCAGAGATCACGTGGAACTTGATAATATTTTCGCGAACAAAGAAATCATTATATCAGCTGGTGCTATCAAATCTCCTCAGTTACTACTTTTGTCTGGTGTCGGACAACGTGAAGTGTTACGAAGGTTTGTACTATATTCCCAGTAGACTCTAGATAGTCAACAGTAGACGTAAGCAATATGCTACATCGTATAAAATTGTGATACGCAGCTGAGGTATCCAAGGTATTCTTTAACCCCAGCCAAGTAGCCAGGTCTGTATAAATGTAAAACATATAACCAACAAACTTCCAACTTCCTCATCATCACCACCCATAACTGTTCCACTGCGGAGTTTGTGTCTCCTCTCATCGTGTGAGGGGTAGAGGCCATAATCAACCACGCTGGCCTAGTGTGGATCGGTAGACTTCACACAACTCCGAGAACATTATGGATAACTCTTCGGTGCCCAGGTTTCCTCATATGTTTTGCTTCACCGAAGCAAGTAATACTTAACTTGTACGCACATAACTTTCGTGAAAATTAGAGGTGCGTGCAGGATTCGAACTCACACTTTCACGTTCGGGAAACCAACGTTCGAACTAAGGCTACCGCTACCAACTTTCCAAAGTTTATATAAATTTTAACTACAGTTCACTATCGATTCTCTTTTTCAGGCTCCGAATAAACCTGATAGCCGAAAACGATCACGTTGGTACAAATTTCCACGATCATATGAACATGCCGCTGTACGTCAGCATACAGAAACCAATAAGCATCACTCTTGCCAAAGTATTCAGCGTCAAAACAGCATGGGAATACTTGTGGAATGGAAGTGGTAAGAAATATAACCTGGAAATGTCAGTAAATAGCATCAGGCGTTACTTTGCGGAAATCCATTGTTATTAAGTTATTATTAGTCTAGTTTACAACAATCCGCGATTGAAATATATGATGGCATATACGCAAATCTTGCGTGGTACCTATTAAATTAAAGTATATACCAAAGTTCATACCATCACCAATACTTTCACTCCGAAATGGAGCATCATCAGAGTAAGTTGTGTAAGATGGTTAGTCGCAAAGTAATGATATTTGCAGGCTTACTTGCATTTCCACCTATGGCTGCAGTAGAATACCAGAACACTTCAGCTCTGATGCTGTTTTCTATGGGATCCACAAGTGAGAGACTTTTGCGGGATTTATCAAACTACAGATCTGAGGTATTGTATGTTTTATGGTTAGTTTTTTTATACAGTTGCATTTTATTCATATTCTGTCTTCTGTCTCTCTTCAGCGACATTATATTTTTTGCCTTTGACATAAATAATTTAAATTTTCTTATTAAACATTGTCAGGTCTTCAATGACATATTTCCCTATCCAAACGATTTCTCTAAAGAAGGCTTCATATTCTTGGCAACTTGCGTCCAACCGAGAAGTCGGGGGACGGTCACTCTTAAAGAATCTTCGTCATCGATGCCTCCTGTCGTGGACCCCAACTACCTGCATCAACACTGGGATATTAAATGCATTGTGAAAGGTCAGTATAATTATTTGAAGTAATATTCCTGACTTATTTAGAAAATAACTTTTTTGTCAAATGGATTTCTTTTGTTTTGTCGAGGCGATTATTTTGCAAATGCAACTTGACTTTCTTTGTCGTTTGTGTTCTTATTTATTAGCATTCAGATAAATATTTTCTCCACTTTATTACGATATTTAATGTATCAGATTATATTATTAAACTTACCATATTAAAATTACCAAAAATATAAAATACTTATATTACAGATAAAACACCTTGATATTTATAAAATATATCAATCGTGGTTAATAAATTACCTTATTATTAAACCTTAACACTCGGCAGCCATGAGACGAGCAGAAAGACTAGCCGCAAGTCAAGCATTTCAAGATATAGGAGCGAAAATTCATTGGCCGAGACCGGAACGGTGCCTCTCTTTCTGGAAGTACTCTAAAGAAGATCACATAGGAAAAGTTATTCAGAAAAAAAAGAAAAAGTATGAACCTCTTTTCATATTTTATTTTATCTTCCTATGTAGTAAATATGCGTAAAACCCCGTCCGAGATGTTGGTCCGAAATGGAAACCGATATTAATCTAGCGATTTTAATGAATATGGCACATTGTATGCGATTTTATTCAACTTAAGTAAGATAATTTTGGATCCAAAAGATATCTTTTGGATGAACGAATGATGACGGAGTGAATCCTGATTCAGTAAAGGAACTATCGAATTATTAATAACATTGAATTCCTGCAGAACCGTCTGTCAATTTAACTATTAATGTTATAATTAAATTAATATATA
>DWPA01007441.1:0-10332 GCA_018251375.1 Calpodes ethlius | reverse complement strand
TAGCATCAGGTGGGATAGTAATCAAGCACTGACTTATTATATTAAAAAAAAAAGTTTGTCGATTCCTTTTTATTATTAACTGTTATGCAACTCTTTGTTGTTAAACGCTTTTTTTAAATTTGGTTGAAATATTGTAACGGACCTTCCCACAGAAATGAGATGTTATTTTGCGGCGAAAAGTACCCTAAGGCACTCGTCATCCTTCCAAATATCATCATACCATAAATCATACCCATAAGGACGCTCTGTCGCGCCATGAAAGAAGGACTTATAATATTAGTATACGTAATGAATCTTATATTATATAGAAGTTTATACCGCGGCAAAAATAATCTAGTAACCGAGAGAGCTAGTTTAAATTTTACGTATGTACCTTGCATCCTGTACGTAATATGCGTAAACTGTATCATAATAAACACATTACTGTCCCGCTGGGCTCGGGTCTCCTCAGACAATGTGAGGGGTACAGGCCATAGTCCACCACGCTGGCTAAGTACGGATTGGTAGACTTCACAAACTTTCGAGAACATTATGGAGAACTCTCAAATGTGCAGGTTTTTTCACAATGTTTGATCACCGAAGCAAGTTATAATTAACTTGTAATACGCACATAACTTTTGAAATTAGAGGTACGAACAGGATTCTAACTCACGGCCACAACCACTAGGCTATCACAGCGTTGTATCTCGAAAATATTTACGTAAATGTAAAATAAATAAACATTTAATGCTGTAGTCCACGTACATAAATATCAAATAGGTATATCGTAGTACACGTTAATTAGTTACATGAAATACTGTTCAATTATTCTCAACTACATACATACATTTTAGTTTAACTACAACATGTATTATAATATATTGTCTACAGTAACTTACTATAATAATTATCTTTTGCACGGCAAAGCTTTGAGTTACTAATGCTGTCGAATTACCAAATCGCATAAGTACAGCCAAACGCATAAGTTCTGTTTTGTACTAATGGATGTTTAGAAGCTCCTCGTTTCGGAATATGCAAATGTGAAAGTGGAATTAGGAATAATAACCTCGTAACTTTAATCAACTGTATCTATTCTAGTTTTGTTATATTTTACTGGTAAGTTTATATCTGAAAATTTCAAGGTTAAATTACTTGTAACGTAAAAACTGGACGATTATTAATGTTTAATAACAGGACTATACTATACTAACAGTCCTAAGGTCCACAGTCCTCTTACTAAGTAATAATAACAAACTAATGTTGTTAATAACACCCAATACTTACAGTCTCAGCACAGGCCTATTCGTGGTTTGTCACAGATGTTCAGTATGGTCTACGATTAGATGGTGGCACTGCAGTTCTTTTGCTATCCGTGTTCTATAAAAAAAAAATATCGGATAGTTAAATTACTATAATACACTGAATATTGTTGAGTTCATAGCATGCTTATCCTTAAATTAGTTAGTTGATAAACAGTTCACTTCACGGTTTTGGCCAGCAACGAGTCTGACTTTTTCTGTATTATCGAGATCTCATAATTTTTATTACCTATCTCATGATTATTTCTGTGGTCTACACTTTACTTTACCAGCCTTTCTTACTAAACAGCTGTCGTTTTTACATCAGTAATCTTCACATTTGAAAGATAAGTTGTAAAATTAGCGAAGATATCTTTTCGGGGAAATATCTTATCGGGTTTTTTTACCTATTCCATTTTTTAATGATTCTGTCATTTCTTGTATTCATTGTTGCACCTTTAAACTTTTTCTAAGCATTCTTTGGAAAACTGTTTTAAGTTATTTAGAGTTATATTCCAAAAGTTCAAACAATTTAACAGAATTAATTGATTATTTGGTACGCTTTTAATGAAGCCTCATAAAAGATTTTAAAAATCAATTTAACCCGGAGTATCTACTGTAAAAATGCATCAATTATCCAAGGTTTTTTTTACTAAATTGAATATCCTGAATGGAACCGTTTCATTCTTAGAAATTTTATCTATTACTTACTGGACTTCGAGCGTATAAAACGCACGATTTCATGGTTTAGGCGTTTTTAAATGTTTTAAGTATTACTTTAACTGTCACCAGATCGTAATCTGGAATATAAACTCCGCTCACAGTCGTAACTCACTGTTACCGACTCTTTAAGCGTGGACTTATCTTCGCTTCCCTCATCTTACGATAGAGCCACCTCATGAAAATTTGCTGAAAAGATTGAGCTGTTTATCTGCGCTATGACTTGAAGACTTTTTATTACGGGACGATTTCGAGATAGCTCTTTTAATTATTTGTTCGTTAAATTTGACTTTATTTCTAAGTATGTTGAAGCCATGTTGAAGTATATCTGACTGACACTTCGATTTGCTAGGATATTTAAAAATAGCACTTTTAGAATGGTGTCAATAATTATTTTTTTACCTATAAACCTGAAAACAAACAAGCTGTATGGCCACCTGATAGCGTAGTTATGGTAAATAGTAAGCTTATGGACTTCAGCTAAAGACTTAAGTTAAGTCTTCATCTACACTGTCAACTAAGAAAGAAATGATAAGAAATAAACAACAATATACGTATAATAATACTACACACTCACAGCTTTACACAAAGATACTCATCAAAATCGAGAACAGAAATCTAAACTCATTGTTAACATTTCCACCTCGCTAGGAATCGAATCCGGGACACGAATTGCAGTCCATTATACCATTTCGTTCCAAGGAACCTCAATATAAATCATTGTTTGATAAATCCTTGCCGCCCAAAACTAATCTATTACCGGGATTCGTATCCTGAGCTGATCTTTTCTGATAAAGGTTTTCAGATGTAAAGCCTTTCTTGCACAGATATAAAACCATTGTCATAACTCCGAAGACAAGACTGTTATCTGCGGGTCGTGATTCCTCTAGCGTCCTTATCAAACAGCCTAATATTTTATTCCTAGGGATGTGCTCGCTCATATCGACATCATAACTTTATGATATTCTCTTAAACTTGGTTTGTATCTACCGGAGAAAAACAGCTTTACAAATTTTCCAAACTATCGATTTATATATGTATCAATGGCAGTAATAGTTATTAAGAATATAGTTTGGTTTAAAAATTAACGTTAACTATAGTTTACTAATTCATGGTGCCATTTGGATATACTGGTATTATTAAGATAGAAATTGAACTAAGATCAATGTGTTTCTTCCATGTACTTTCCATTGTTATTCGTTGAATATATAACAACATATAACATTTAAGCTTTTACCAACAATACAATATAAATAATAAAATATACGTTAAAATTAATATTTTCTACGAATACGTTCATTTTGCTTAATCACTGAATGTACAAATGATTTCCCGTTACAATTACTTTGACGGAAAATAACGTTTACAATAAAACAAAATTCCTTTCAACTATATTTGTTACATCTTATCTAACGAGACGCCAATCAAAAATATTTTCACAGAACCGGTTTAGGTATTTCAAACAGGCAGGAAAAATAAAGAAATGAGAAAAAAAACCGAAAATCGAATCTCAATTTCGCGGTTCGTAATGAAAGTGTCGATCTGTAAACAGTGATTAAGTGGTTGTCAATGGTAAATTACGTGATTTAAAACCCTCCGACCAGACGAAAATGTTCTTTTTGAATGAATATATAATATTCGTACTATTTCAGTGTGGTTAGCGTTTTAATTAAAGGTAAATATAAGGTCTCAAGCTCCGATACTCTTATATATTTCAGTTTGCAATTGACGATTTGGTTCACTGAAGTATAGTTTCTTTCCTGCAGCTTCGGAATTTTGAGCTGCAAGTTGAATCTTACTAAATCTGAATGTTTTGCTTTGCTTATGACGGCCAACAATAGTTGGAATACTTACCCGAATCCCATGCCGGCATACCTGGGAGTTATAGGACCTGATAGGTCCCCACTGTATAATGTTATTCAAGTTATTAATATTATCTTTCTGTGTTGTCTGGTAGCTATCACCCTCTTGATTCACTGAGCTGCCAAACACGTCGTATTCCGACTGAGGGGGGAGGTATCCAGATAACTTTTTGTTCATGTTCATTATGTCCACGGTGAGCTTTTAATATCAGGTGTGTCGGTTCGTTTTTAGGTTATTTATATGAAAAGTTACTTCCACCAATTTGCTTTGAAGTTGTGGGGTGCATAGGCTCTAACCCTTCTTAATTAAAATAGACCTATGCCCTACAGTGAATCATTGATTGGTTGAAACAAATTGATAGAGATAGGATAGAATGAATATATGAGAGAGAGTTCGCCTCAGTTTTTACTAGAAAACTAGACAGGTAATCAACACCATATCTTTTTAGAAGCTCCAACAATTTCTTTAAAATATAGACCTATAAAATCTTGCACAAACATGCTGCGTTGTATAAAAATATTAAAATCTCCATCCGGAGCAGGCGCTGGAAAATAGTTTCAAACAGAAAAGGACGCGTAAAAGTTAATTGCTTACTCACTGTGGCTGAAGTAAAACCACAGGCTAAAAAAAGTAAAAAAAAAAAATTCAACGGCCATCGACATCGTTTACGGAACGTGCCCACACTTGAATATTCAAATTGGCTCTACACAATAGCCTTCCCTACCCCTACCCACCGGGCTGGACAGGGCCCACAGACTACTACCCTTAGCTAAGGAAGCCCGACAATAGAGAGCAGAAAAAAGTTAAGTTCCGGTGTCACTTGCACGCTATGCCTTATCACGGAAATATCTACCTTACGTTTACGTCGTAGGAATTATTTTTATACTAAAGCGTGGTTGTACGCATAAAACATGACAGGTATTTGTTTCGATCTGATAACATCTAGGGTTGGCAAAATTTTACAACACAATATTTAATTTTAATTGCTTCAGTATATAAATGCCACTTTATAATGCCTTATTATTATTATGTGACAGTAAGTAGAAAACTTGCTTAGATAAGCTGTATTTACGTACATGAAACATTTTACATGTTTTTCTTTGGATCTTTTTGAAGTGTATATCTAAATAACAACACAAATAGTATTACGTGAGTGCTGCCTGCTATCGGCGAAAGTATTTCTTTATATTAGTACAAGGTTCACCATCTTAAAATTAAATTTTATAGCTCCGTGAATTAAGTAACAAACGTTTTGTTACACCTGAGGATCGAGGCAAAGTGAAACAAGTTAGAAGATACAAAGTTGTTTGAAGCAACTTATTCACGGCAAAGTTCGCTTGTACAGAGCTACCACGGAGAATTGTTTAACGTTCTAGCAAAATATGTAGCAGCTGCCAACCCTACAAGGAACAGGTGCAAAATGGTTGCGTGGACAAAACGAATCGACAGGGCGACAGGTCCCGCTTGCTATAAAATATTGAATTTGCATGCTGTAAAATACAAATATTTAATTTATTACATCTTACTGATGATTTTTAAAACATTGGTATATTAATATACATACTACCAATATTATCTTGTATAGATAGCTTATTTTTCTCCCGGACTTCTGGTGATATGAGTATTCTTGGACAGTTGTGACCACTTACATAAGTGGTATGATAATTTCCTTTGAAGTTCTTACCACTTCTTCTATCATTCGTTATTTGGAGATAAGATGTTTTATTACCTTACGAATACAGTGAAAGTCAGTTCTTAAATGTAAATATTTTTTAGTACCATTTATTTAGTCTTAAACTTTACCCCCGTATTAATAAAATACTATGAGGTCTCACATTGAAATAGAAAGTAAGGATCGATTGTTCGTATCCTAATCCTTGTCTTTGGCATTGTTCAAGATACTAGAGTGAAGTAGATGGGAATACGAATAATTGATTCTCTCTCTCTTTCTATTTTACTGTAAGAGTTCATAGTATTGTTTGTGTAAACGAGGTTATTCCATTCCAGTAGATGATGCGATATTATATATAGAAGTTATTCAGCAAATGATATAAATGTTTTAAATAGTCAAAACTCGTAATTAATTCTGACCTAAGGCCTTAGCTTCTGTAACAACTAATTTAATCACTCTAACGTACAAATTGTGCTCCAGAGAACAGACTCAAGGGTACTGAACTTTGACTAACATTTCAGTTAGCTAGGGAACACGGAATAAGGTCAATTGACTCTACCCCAGCCAACGGTCATGCTAGGTGAAATTTGCTGTTTAATCACAGCAATATATGTTTTTTTTATTCTTATAAATCAATATAAAATAATTATATTCTTAAGTATCTGTCCTACACTGAGCTTGGAGTCGATAATGAAAGGTATACAGGTCCCAAACCAGATGGACTGACGACCTAAAGAAGACCAGGTCAGACTCAAGACCGGTCGGAGCATTATTGTAATGTATGTATAAAAAAAAAAAAAAAATATTCGTTTTATATTTACTGACGCAATAGATAACGCGTAAGGATAATTTTACGTTTTTGTGTGTTTGTTTGTCTGCGCGTATCCCGTTAATCTCAGAATCAGTTAAACCATCTGTATGCGTTTTTCACTGCTGTACGTCAGTAGGAACAGTTAGTATGGGGTTAACATTCATAGGTTTTTAATTCAAATAGTTCATCAATGAGAAAGCTATGTCTTAGAGTGAAGCGTAGAAGGTTTATTACTAAATACATATAAATATGTTTAGAATTCCCAAATTATCCCAATATTTTGGTAAACAACAAAATCCTATGCAATCTTGTTTTGAAAGGATTTTCGGGACCAACATAATACATTGTTCAACGTTGGTAAACAAGATTTTTATACTTATCGATATTTTGTGGAAACTTATAATAACAAGATCTCGTAGCTCGTTTGTTAAAGACACTGAAGATGTTTGATGCCCGGCGAGGGCAGACTGCTGAACTTTTTTGAACTTAGTACATGAAGTTTTGATATCTGTCTAATAAAATTAACATATCCATGAACCCTTCTTAAGATAAGATTCTCCAATTATTTGAACTGTAAACTATATATACTGATTTAAAGTTTGACTTACTTTACTTAAAATTATTAAAGTAAGTATGATCTAGAATAAATGTATCTTCTTCTGAATGTCAGCTGCCCTAATATCAATAACCCAACGAAACACGATATTAGTCCATTCACATGTTTTAAAATGTTAAGCAATCCCACTCCAATGCGAGCAATATCTGATCATCGAGTAATTGTAATTAGCTAAAGCCGATTACACTTGACCGCATCTTCATTGGACGATACAACAATGACATAGCAATATAATTTAAGCGCTGGCACACTGCAGTTATTTGTTTTAAATTATTTATTAATTAAGTGGCAGCTCCTTTAAGGTCCACGCTTTTCGCACACACACATAGAAGTTTCCGTGTGTACATGTAATTGTCATTATTGTGTGGTCCAAGTAGACACGGTGTTTTAGTAACATTGGTCACCATAGCAACGAAGGTAAAGGTTATAAATTTCAGATCTCTAATGTTATAATAATATAGCAAAGTTGGATTTATATGAGAGCGAGAAAGAGAAATTATTTATTATCTATGTATATATACGTAAAAGAAAAATCTTTGTGCAATTCAATAAGAATAATATCGGCACGTAGTAGTCTAAAACTTGTAGATAAAGTTTACATGGAGAAGAAATGCAGAAACAAAATAGAATACTACAAACTGATAATGTAAAGTTACCCTTTGATAAATTGAAAAACAGTCAAATTTCGATTGTAATACCGGTATGTAATACATATTTTTCAAACGAAACACTTCAACACGAGCAGTCGAACCTCTTTCACTGGTAAGCTCGTTTGATTTTCTATTCTGATAAATATCCTCATAAAATTTATCAATCCACCATCATTGAACACCATCAGTGTCATTCAAACCTAATCAATTATCAAATTCAGATTTTAAGCATCTTAATTTTGTATTCAAATTAGATTTCGTATTCAAATTACCTTTTCTGTATAGCTGTAGGCGGTTATTTAATTAGGTACTTGTACGAATACCGCCGATATAATTCAAGCGAGTATTTTTTTCCGGGGTAGTTTACAGTCACTACTATTCGTATTTGTTAAAGTATTGTTTTTATTATTTTTTTAATTAAGTAGTTCATTTCTTTCATTTGTTGCATTGACAGATAGTTATTAAACAATTATGTAGTCATATTTTCTTTAACTGGCGATGTTAGTGAGGTAGAATGGCTGTGTTGACGCAAGATGGGGTGCATTTTTTTACAATATTCGGAGTTAACTATGCGACGAATGTACGATGCTATAAATGATTTCATGAAAGTGGCAACGAAATGGGTTACAGAGGCACATTTAACTAGACTTCGGGGCTTTGGGTGTATTATTGATTTAAACAATTAAAGTAAATCACATTTTTAAATTTTCTATTTTTAAATCTATCTCTTCAACTGGGCTTCAATTTAATGACACCTTTGAGAACATTGTAATGAATTTTCAGAGACGCGTGTTTGAATACATAGATTTCCTTCCTCAAAGCAAGCGATTTAATTTAGAACATACTGACGGTAATCACTGTGTCAGTATGATGACAATTTTTTTGACATTAATTTACCGCACTTTTGATACTTACGCGATTGTTTTTTGCTGTAACTACATCGCTTATCGTTAATCTTGTTTAGTGACGGATGTAACCACGCTGTCTTGTATATTTACTTACATGTGAGAGTCATTCCAACATGGACATTATACATTACTGCACTTGTATTGAGAGCATGTAAAAGTTGTGCTTATGTATTGTTAATGATATCACAAATTTGTAATTTTACAGTATTTAAAGACGACAAATAAAAGAAAGCAATCGGCCAACTTACTCCTGCAAAGCAATTTCTTTGAGCCATCAAAAGCAGAAATTAAAATTACGCAGAAATATAATATAGCTTATTAAAATCCGTTCTCTCCCTTGTAAAAGATAGGTATAATTAAAGTATCGCGGACTTTTTTTATATCTTTTACTCGTTTTCCCATTACCCTCGTGTACGCGAATAAAGCAGTTCGATAGCGCTTTTTTCTGATTTACATTAAATATATAAATATTTAAGGCTAATCAAAAACTTAAGCTTAATGCTAGATAGCCTTAAAACCTTGCTTATGAATGTAGCTGCAATATACAATAAATGCTGCAATTTTTTCAAATCTGACTAAAATTTCAAATTTTTGATCCTTGAAAGAAAAAATATGAACCATAACAGATCGTGTCTTATAATACAACAAACATAAAAAACAGTAACACAACTTGTTACAACATATATATCCTGTTTTAAAGGTAGGTATTGGTACAGAGCCCAAAATACATGAAATGTGCTTTGACACAAATACGTAGATGTAAGCCAGGCTCGACACCGCGCTGGGCTTGTGGAATTTCGTACATAGCAGTAGCATAGATGCCGTTTATTCACTGAATAGTATGAAAACATCGAAAATTGAACCAGTCTATTGTTTTAGTCATTTTCTGGATTTGTGTGTAGTCCACGCCACCGTCAACACAGGACATTCTAATGTGGGATTATGTGTGTGTAACGTTTTATTGTAATTTTTTTATATAATGTTGGTAATTAGTGTTCATTACTTTATATAGTTGCTCACAAACTGTCAATAAGCTTTAATTTAAATATTAAATTTTATCTTTATCAAAAGGGTTTTTGATAAAGGCAATACTGGTTTGTTAACTTTCTTTTTGAAGCTGCCAAATGACTTGGCTGATGGTAAGTGGCTACTATCTTCCATGGATATCATCAACCAAAAATAATCATCGACGTGCGTTGACTAAGAAAAGAAGAAAAACATTGAAATAGATAATAATATATTCTGTATTGTATAAATCTGCTTAGTGGTTTCTGCTAAATACCTTGATAAAAAGATAAATTTTTAGAAATGTCCATATATTTTTAGTTTCTATATTAAAGACATAATACGTTAATTTTCACAAACGAATAGTTTTGCTATGACCATGTTGCAATTATTAGTAATATAGTTCAAAGACAGCACGACAAATTATGCCATATGTACACCTACACAATACTATGAGTGTACGCATTTAGATGTATTGTTTGATCTCCAATAAGAAAATTGTTTCGTGAATACTCCAGAAAACCGCAAAATGAAAACCTTTTGAGTAAAACGTTCCGTGCTATTTCCAATTTGTACTTAATTATAATTTGATATCTTATCTGTTAACTCCTTTCCTTACCTCGACCGTGCGCGTTTTGATTCGAGTTTTAGATATTTACGGGTAATTTTAGACCCAGATTTCAGTTTTAGGGTAAAATAATATTGGCTATTTAGTTTTATATTTGATATTAGCTCGGAATTAATTCGCTTCGGAAACATGAATATTAATTGATCTTGTTTTAATTCATTCTTTTGTAAATATCTTTGTTG
>DWPA01007440.1:0-10332 GCA_018251375.1 Calpodes ethlius | reverse complement strand
ACCTTGTGAGAGGAGACCCGAGCCCAGCAGTGGGACAATTACGGGTTATAATGATGATGATGATGATGATGATGAATTTAAACATTCAGGCTTATCCTGAATGGAAGTTTTTGTGCTCTTAGATACATACCATGTAGGATTTCCATAAATATAAAGGTAAAATAATATGAATTATTTTCTATCTGTCTGGGCAATCCACACACTGAAACCACAGACCTATTTGTAGTTTAACGATACCACGATTCTATTCCTAGCCGTAAAACATTAAGTTAGTATATTTAAAGGTTCTGTGAAAAAGTTTACAGTAGATATATGCTTTATACTACAAAGACGAAATATTTATGAATATTGGAACTTGTTCATCTGATTTAAACTTTTTTTTTCTATTAAATGAAGGAAACATGAAATGTATTGCCTGATGTAAGCGAGTAGCAATGTTTCGGGTGTGTGTATTTAAAATTCATGCAGAGCGAGGTCGGGAAATAAACCAACGACATTCTGTCTATGTGTTAAAATTAATTTACCCAATGATAAAATATTATTAAAAATATTTAAAACAGCTGCCTAATGGTAACACACAATAAGGTTATTAGTTTATCTCAAGAAGCGAAATATACGAAATTTTGGTCCCGATTGTTCTACTCACAAGAGTCACCCATAGTCTGTACTCACCAAAAGGCAGCACCAACGCCCTGAAGTTTCATTATATCTATGCTGCTGTGAAAGATATTATAAAATGCGTTCATTTATTTTACAATTTTAGGCTATAGAATTAACATCTTCTCTGTACGACACCTCAGCATCATTCTACAGCAACCACACCATATTGCCAATCTCCAGAATGAAGCGTGGATTCCTTAGTTCTGTAAGAGGATTCCTCACGAATCTCAAGAGTCGATGAAAATGAAATTAGTTTGGATTTTTTAATGAGTTTAGTTATTGTGTATTTTACTTTCTTATTTTTAATTAAATTCATCTTTTAAATGCTGCCGCGTTTTAATTGAACAGTAACAAATCATACAAGTAGTTACCTACTTTAATTTGATCCCTTCCATACGCGTAGTGTAGTCTACGAATGAAGTTATGGCGCATGATACTTCCTGTTGGAAGTTGCTGAGCTCCGCGCCAATCAGTTTAAGGATCATAGCAAATTAAAGCCACCCGGCAACCGACCAGCACCACCTGGCCTGGAGCAGTTAAGTATTTTATATGGATTCTATGGATATGCGCTCATTAATCAACGCCGAACCACGAGGCGGTGCTGGTGGCCGCCAGGTGTCGGGTGGCTCTAATGAGCTATGTCTCTAATCCTGAACGGTTGACAGTGACTATTTATCATGAGATTATTTATAATATTTACTTAAAAACCATACTATATTGAAATTCAGGGATTTACGCGCACAGCATTATGCGTACACGTGACAATGTTCATACCTATATTGAGGATGAGGATATTAAACAAGGTTGTATGTAGTTCACTTAAAGTGAACCATAATTATTACGGAACAATTGTTACACTCCAGAATTACGCGAAGCGGTGGTAACGTCCCGCAAGAAATGTACATGCATTCTTTCATCTATAAATTGTTTTATCACCTATATTTTACCTGCTGAATGGAGGACACACAGATTTTTTTAAATGGATATGTGCTGATAGCCCTGGCGTCCTTTACAGTTTCACGCACATGGACAGAAGGACTAATGTAGAGAGATTCAACCGAAGACTATTTTTTCGAAGAGGGAGGAGAACTAACTCACCCCCTTTGAGAAGTAGCTTTTACGGATAAATAAGCCAATGAACTTTGTCTAGGCCCCTAGCTCTCCTAGATAAATCGCTTTTCTGTTAACGCTCATGCTCCAGAAACGTATATATAAGTTTATTCATTGCAATTCATATATTGAGCGTGAATGTGAACAGAATATTATTTTGTCTTAAGACCGCCTGTCTACATATAAGGTACTCTGTGCTGGGTACTGGGGACTCAGATGTCACTGTCAAGTAATCAATCAAATGCAATGAACTAAATAATATTGTAGTGTTTACACTTTTACGTTAATTTAGGTGTAACAGTTCTTTTACGATGGCATTTTTTAGACGATGTGTACCTGTTTTTTCAAAAGTATTAAAAAATGCATCCATCTCAAAACAAAGTAATATATTCACAATTTAACCTAGTAAGAACTCATAATACATAACCTATTTTTCACGGGTAATTTATTTGATTTCAGCTCAAAGCTTACATCGATGGGTGGCGCCTACATTAATGGATTTTAAAAACAGGGAAGAAAATTCTGGTGGAAAGAAAATCAACCCAAGAAATACATTTTTAGAATGGAACCTCGAGGCAGAGTTATATGCTTTTGGGCGTCGATTAAACGAAGATTTTGATTCTGATTTACTTTTACAAGCATTTACCGATCGTTCGTACGTAATTAAAGAAGAAATGAAGCAAAAGGAAATGGAAATTGATATAAAAATGAAAGACAATAAGGAGCTTGCAAAAGAAGGTACGATTCTAGTGTGCTCGTAATTGCATTGAAGGAAATACTTTGTTTTCTTTTAAAACGCTGTTGCTATTTTTTAAATAAATAATTTTCTTTGGAATGTTCAAATAATATCTAGTGCCTTTTCCTATGCTTCAATAGGGGAGAAATTCATGGAGGAATATATTCAACGTTATTTAGAAGCAGTTCTACCGAAATTCCCTCTAGAAGGTATAACAGGCATAAGAAATCACCTTTTGAGTCAAAATATTTTGGCCCACATCAGCTTGCACCTTGGAACTAAGGATGTTGTTCTTGCTGCAGTAAGTAAATGTTTTACCAACTCATACTCTAGACACAGTAAACACAATTTTTTTAAGTGTTCTGATGATATCCCGTACATTTCTGTTGTGTAATACTTGACAACCACAATAAAATCAAATGATAATTAGTCATTATAAATAGTGACTTAATATATAATATAATAATGTAATGGCATGTAATAACGATAACCTGTATGGTACAATGTTTACCTTAAAATACCAGTATGTGCAGGTTCTTGGGTTCAATTCCCAGCAAGGAAGAAATTTTTATGATAACTTTAAATTTCTATTTTGCCGTCTGGCCATGTATGATCCTGAGTGTAAAGTTTCTAAGGGGAAGGAGTACTAAACCATCATAATAGTGACTTCAAATCAATTGTGTTGTGATATCTTCTTAAGGAGATAAAATTATGTCCATAACTTGGCTGTAAGGCTGCTTTATCCTATCCTGAGTTTTGTGATAGATGCTAATTAATTTAATGTAACTTTAAGTATACTGTAATATATATTGAAGGGTTGTCTTAATTTTTGAATATCCCTTACTTCAGGAATATCCAGTAGATGAATATATATTAGCAAACACATTCAAAGCAATAGTGGGTTGCTTGATACAATCTGCAGGAGAAGAGAGGGCAGCACATTTTGTTAGAGATTTCGTCATAACGCAGCTGCAAGGTAACATTACAATAGATATTAAAGATTAGAGACACCTCCACTCTCAATTTTGACAATACTATGTGTTTTCTTTAGTAAATATTCTGCACACCTTACAACAATTATAAATCTCAAACTCCCATCAGATTTATTCTTAAAAGGAAGTACAAACTTCACTATTACTTAAAAAAAGTGTATTCAACAAAAATGATGCAAGTAAAAATTAAATAATGTTTGTATTGCGCAACTTTATATTTGATGTGTGCATTTTCTTTAACTGGTTTTAAGGATGTTAACAGCCTGAATCCATAAAAATTCATTCAAAACAAAGATTTTTAATTCCTGATTTTTTCAAATCCAATGTCACTATATTATCATTGATGCATCTTATATACATCATACACACATTTTAATTATTTTGTAGAGATAACTCATCATAGCAATGTAATTGAATCAGTGAAACTTCAGTCAAAAATATATATTTTTATAAAAATAATACAATTTACCTTTAACAAATATTTAAACCCAGAATTTAATTTTGGCTAACTTAAAAATTTATAATGTTTTTTTGATCCTTGCTTTACTATTTTCTAGGTAAAGATGTTAATGATTACTGGGAAATTGAAGACCCATGGACCATGCTCACAGGACTACTTTCAAAAAGCAACACTATCATAGAGCCACGGTTGATAGCAGAGGTCGGCAAGAACACATTATTGGCCTGTTACAGGGTTGGACTTTACATAGACAAGAAAATGTTGTCTTCAGGTAAGGATTATAATTATATATTACTTATTTACTTTGTGAAGGTATTTTTGGCCACTACATATCATCGATACATTCTTAAGTCCAAGCTAATTTATAGGTCAATGTAAACTGAATGCCTTTACCTAGATGTCTGTGTAGGTCTTTTAATACTAATATGATTTGGTCCGGTTAACATTTCTGGTATGTTATTCTTAATAAATCAAAATTGTATAGGCTAGTGAAGATATTATTGATATATTTGATCAATATTTCTGACAGTACAGAAACAAATTAATTTTTTTTCTCTCTCTCGAAACCATAAAAATTATGATAAAAATCGTAACAATCATTCATTATCAGTACATAAACAGTTGAAAAAATGTGGCAAGGCCATTATAACATTTTTTTCATTCATTGCACTGGCTAACAAAATATTCAAGAGAATTATTTAATCTTTGCAGGTTTTGGTGAAGATATAAAAACTGCCAAGGAAATGGCCGCAAGAGAAGCTCTTAAAAAAATATTTGGCACTGAAGATAGCATGGCTCCAATAAATTTCAAACTTGAAGGCATACCAAAAGCAGTATCGCAAGCTAGATATCAAATTTCTGCAAGTTAAACCTTAAACATAGATATAGCAGTAAAAATCACGGTTATTTGTGATAATAGTTTTTAATAAATAAGGATTGTAACATAATTCTTTTACTTAATACATACATTTCAACTACATAACAGATCTATTTGACAAATTCAACAATTATACAACATTACAAAGTTTTACGATATATAGATACATAAGGAAAGTGAAAAGGCACTTAAAAATCACAGATTTCAGTTATGGTGAATATTTCTCTAGTCTGGTGCTGAATCCATTATTAGATTACCGTGCTTGTCTTTAATGCGGACTCTGCCCGAAGCATATCGAGTTTCTGATGTACCATCATTGTAAACTAACTTCACTGTACCATCGGGGAACTCACGACGCTAGAAAAAGTGCATATAAAAGTAGATACAACTTCATTTAGACATGATAACACGACTTCAAAATTGACAATTTGGGACATTGGGACTTTTTGGCCACAAGGGTTGTTTAATTTAAAATTAAGGTAAATGCCACCATCCAAAAAATATTATAAACATTATTCTCTGGTTTAAGATACATGATCTATTATACAAGTACAGTATTTTCAAAAAGACATTTGACAATACTTATCCATAGACCTTTGGTAACAATGACACTCCTATAAACTGTAGTATTACAGATCAGGCTCTTAAAGAAAATATTTTGCAGTACCAGGCTCAGATCACAATGATTATGGATGAAATAAACAGTAACCACATTGACGTGACCTTGAAAAATAGAACGGTATAAGCCTAAATTATTAATGGTTTGTTTCTGGCGTAGGTCTTTTCTACGCAGTTTGTTGAATGGGCTTCGTATATGTTACTTTACTCATAAATTATTCCTCCGATTTACGGAAGAACTCCCTAAGTAATTGCAATTTGTTTCATACAATTGTCAAACAACAGAAGTATAAATATTGTTACATAATTCACCTTATGGTCCTTAGCATGCACCTCGACTTGTCCATTGGTAAACACAATGCGTTGCTCGCCTGTAGCGGACACTGTAAGCGCCGCGCCATCAGGGAACCTCCACTCCTCGCGCACGTGCTCGTTTTTGGGGTCGTAATAACGGACGCTGCCATTTGGAAGGCGAATCTCCGATGAACCATCTTTGTACCGCTTCTCAATTTGTCCACTGTTGCAGATTATTAAATAGTATGATAAATCAGAGAGTAAATATGTCTAGTTATAATTTAACGGCCGTTTTTAGTAATCTATCTGTCCTTGATCTATAGATAAGTTAGTATGTAAACACTTATTGACAGTTGCTAGGCTACTAATTTGAAGATCATAAATAGATACATAATATTGAGAATGGCCTTAAAATATACAATAAAGAAGGATGTTTGTATTGAAATCCTAAATATAACTTTTTGCAGTTATTATCTATTTATCAGATTATTATTTTGAAGTTAATTGAATTAACACTAAATTTATTACTTACTCTGAAAACTCCAAAACTTCTAAACCATCCGCATGTGTCGTATGATAAGTCTTCGTCTCTGCATAGAAATATTTTATTCTGCCTTCGTCATAGAAATTTTCTTTAACATCACCATTGTAATAAACAAATTTGCTATATCTTCCGTCGGCCGAAATTTGTTTAACATTGCCATTCGGAAATCGCAACTCTCTCGACCCATCCGGTTTCTTAATTTCTGTTGGATTTAGATTTGTCTTGTACGATCTACTTGATGTCGGTTCAGGACTCGGTATCATACTTTTATCGGAATATGAATCTTTATTTATAACTATTGCAGATCTGTTACTACTTGATTTTCTATTACTTAGTATTGAAACAGGCGACTTAGGTCTAGTATCTGTAAACTGATTATTCTTCTTATTAATTGTACTACTGCATTCTTCTGGAAGCTTTGCTTCTATAATTGGGGAT
Source organism: Calpodes ethlius (assembly GCA_018251375.1). Classification (NCBI taxonomy): domain Eukaryota; kingdom Metazoa; phylum Arthropoda; class Insecta; order Lepidoptera; family Hesperiidae; genus Calpodes; species Calpodes ethlius. The sequence continues at coordinate 3,603 of DWPA01007440.1, read as the reverse complement.
TTAGAATAACGATACGACCTGTAACTCGGGATCTCAGTAGGAGATCTGGAAGTATTTACACTTGCCTCACTAGAATTGGCTTGATAAGGTGACAATGAAGTCTTACTCGAATGATCGAGTGATCTACTAATGGAATCAGATCTTTGAATGAAAAATGGATCATTGATTTTGTGTTTTTCTGTATGTTTAGCTCTGTTTGAATGTGTATCTTGTTTATCGGGTGGAGACAAAGATTGAAACCTTTCATTGTAGATTTTCTCCAAATTATTTTCTTCACCACTATCAATATCGTTTATTAAATCGGAATTATTAAAATCATCATTTTCGTTATTAAATTCTTCGGTATCCGATACATTGTTTATTACTACATCCTTATCTCTATGGCTATTTGCTTCCTTATCACTAGCAGCATCTTTTTTGCTAAAATATTTTGCATATCTAGATGTAACATTTAAATTAGGGACACTTTTGGCTCTCCGCCTTGTAGGTATTGGTAGGGGTTTCTTAATTCTACTTTGTCTTTCAATTTCAAAGGCTTTATATTTTTGATTACTGGAAATATTCGATTCGGAACGCACATCTTTTGAAGACATATGGGTAAGCTTTTTATTTATCTGCTCTAAATATTTGAGGTTAGTTAATCTTCGAGTTATATCATTACTATGTTGGATCCTCCTGTTCTCCTTTTTGAGCTTCTCAATTTCATCCTGCAGTTCTTTCCGTTCCTTCTCTAAAATTTTAGTTTGATTTCGAAGTCTTGCAATAGTGGCAGTTGATTTTGCATCTTTGTTTCTTATTTCTTCTTTAAGTTCTGTTATTTCCCTTTTTAAGTTAATGACCTCATCTTTGTCTTTTTTGTTAAGTCTTCCTCTCATTTCTCTGACATATCTATCATAAGTTTGTTTTTGTTTATTAAGCTTTTCTTTTTCTTCAGCTAGATAATATTCAGATAAAATTTTTTCCTCGTTATATTTTTGTTCAAAAGTTGTTTTCTCTTCATAAAATTTTTGTCTTTCTATGTCAAGCTCTTCACGTGATTTAGTTAAATTTGCATTTTCTTTTCTGAATGTTTCTATTTCATCTTCTAATTCTCGAAGCCTGTCTTTTAGAAGTTCACTAGTAGCAACTAATTTAGCATTCATTTCTACCATGTCAGCATTAATACCATCATCTTTTTTGACACTGTCATCAAGACATTTTTCATTTTCTTTATATTTTTTCACCTCTTTTCTTGCGTTTTTTGTAGTGCTTACATTGTCTTTAGTTTCCTCTTCATTATATTGACTATGATAAATACTTGATGGGTCATTTTTCTTACAAGAACAGCATGTAGACACAGAAGAACAAGTTTCACTCCCATCTGTGACAATGCTACAGGTTTCACCATCACAGCAAGAAGTATTCCTATTTGATCTTTCATGATGTAACTGCAATAAATTAGGATTATCGTATAAACATTTTTGCAGAACAATGGGAGTGCTTTCACCAGAACATTCCAAATTATTTTTTCTTAAAAAACGATTAAAGAATGAATTGTTTAAATTAAAACTCTCATGTGTCACTTTATTTTCAAGTAGTTCAAACATGTTTTGTTCAGCTCTTTCTTTATCTTGCCTCAGTTTTAAGGGGGTCCCATTGCAACTACTAGAGTCTGTAACTGTGCTTTTCGCAGGAGAAACAAAATTTTTGTAGTAATCACTTTGCTTGAGTTGCCTTAAAAACATGTCTTGTTCTTTCGTCAGTACAGATGCCCAAGTCTGCCCTTTTGCTGCTTTAACAGGATGTTTCCCGTTCGGTGGACCTTTATCTTTGAGCAATGGCTTTTTATATATAGGTTTGTTAACTGCCTCAGAAGAATTGTCACTGCAACTATGAATGTTTTCATTCCTGTTTCTTCCATCAACAACAGGTGGTAATTTAATGGTTTGCTCCACTTTTATTGCATTACATTCATTTTGTGCAATAGGAGAAACAATTTTAGGTTTTGGTACTACTATTTGTACATGAACTGGTTGATCTGTTTTAACATTTTTTTTTGTTACTTCTATGGATTCTGAATTGGGCTTTATTAGTTTCAGTGATGTATTAACCTTCCTCCAAGGCAATGCTTTAGTATTCTGAATCACCAAATCATTTTTACGAAGACCAAAACGAGCCATACCTTCACCACGCTTTAAAAATGGTTTTTTACTTTTGGAAGGTTTATGTTTTATATTTTTTGGACTTTTATTTTTAGTTGTATTTTCACTATTCAGTTTTTCTATGACAAGTTCTTCAAAATTTTTTTTAGGTGACAATATTGGCATTTCATCTAACGATATTTGTTGTTTAGCAGTTGACTTCATTTGTGTTATTTCGGTTGGGATAGGATCACCAAATTTATCAATAGTTGTAATTATATCACATGCCATAGCTGTCCTTGAAACTTTACTTGAGACACTTCTGGAAGAGATTGGAGAATTAGTTATAAATTCGGATTCTTGGGACAGGTTTAATGCCGAAACGCCTTCAATATAATCTTGGTCTATTTCTTTTCGAGGGGAAACATCTTCAGTTTGTATTTCCTGCGACGATTGTAACAAACTACGAAATGTATTGTAACTGGTGCTATTACTGAAATGGCTAACTATTTCTGTTACACTAGAAGAAATTTCAGGCGAATCTTGGTATTGTAAATTATGCTTCTGTAGCTTCCCGCGCTGCATTATTTGTAGCTGCCGTAATATTTGTAAACGTTCAAATATTTTTGAAGGAGTTAGGGACACATCACTTTCTGAGTATGATTGATCCATTCTGTAAATATAATATAACTTTTAACTACTAAATCACTAAAAACTACTTATAAAATACAGTAACCGAACTTTTAAAAGTTTTAAATTGAACTTATTGTTGACTTGACACACAGACTATCTAGAGATAATATGTAATTTGACAGTACAGACTCGATGGAGGTTCTACTTTGTGGTTTTACCTATTCATATAGATAGTTCATATAGATATTATGCTCCATGGTTTTACCTATTAAGAACGTAGATCAAAGAGAGTATTGCCAGTATACAACAGTGTATTATATAGTAAGTAGTAAAATGTATGATCCAAATTATATTTAAAGTGTCATTATTGTTAAATCCAAAAACACATGACTGTTAATTAAATCATGGGATGTACAATCGTCTTAGTCGAATACTACATAAAGTGTTGAAGGAAAAAAATATCCACCTTATAAGGATATAAATTTAAATCCCGTGAATAAGAGCCAGTAACAATAAGTTTTTCAGTATTTATGGACATTTAAAAAAATATATTATTGATAAAAATATATTATAATTAAAAGCTGCATTCTATCTAATACAAAAACATTTTTTTGTTTAATTTTGTTATACATATATTATAACTGGATTGATAAAATATTATTGTATCTTCTTAACCTTTTAGTCATTACACTTTTCGAAAAATTATATAATTTATTTTCATATAAAACACATAATGTAGAAATATATTTTTAAAACTTCGTATCTTCTTTTTACTATTGTTCTACGGTTTTTTCTTTTACAATACAATATTATTTGAAATTTAAAAAACGTTATACATATAGAGTAATTA
>DWPA01007439.1:0-10333 GCA_018251375.1 Calpodes ethlius | reverse complement strand
CAAATAACACGTCACTAACACCCAAGACCCGAGAGACAATATTTATCTGTCAAATAAATATCTGCCCCGGCCGGGAATCGAACCCAGGACCCCTAACTTCACAGGAAAGGTCACTACCAACTAGGCTACGGGGCCGTCTTGAATGTTGTAAATATTTTATGTGATTACGACGATGACGGCCGCGTCACGTACATTACAATACATCGCGTCGCGTCGTTGTCCCGCTCTCCACTACTATGAAACCATTTTGAATAAAAAGTCTGCTTTCATTTATATATTTATTCAAAGCGACGATCTTTTAAACGATAATTCATTTCTTACACGTTGCATGTCTTAAAAAATAAAGATAATTGATAATAGATACTTCATTCATTAACCATTGCCTGTTTTCAATCATTAACATGTGTATTTACAAAACATGCATGAATATAGCCATTCACAGCGTAGAATTATAGGTACTCATAACATATAAATTGCAGTCAGTATTTCAAACTAATTCTAAGTGTTTACGTCTTATCTTCGTAATCCAGAGCTTATGTATGAGATTTGAGAGTATTCCAAACTTATCTAATTGATTTATAGACTAAATAAATCTTAGAGCGTTATATGTACTGAAAATTAATTTAACCTTCTCCCGAGTTTACGATCATGAATGACATCCAAGGCCAATGTTTGAAACGTTTATGTTTTGGATAATAAAAACATATTATGTGTTGATGTAATGTTGTAATAAATTTATCCTACGCTCAGCGTCGCTGTTATGACACAAATAAACTGTTATTTCTATGTTCTTAAATAAAATTTTGTAAAGTAAGGTGTCATTTTTTTAACATTTTTTATTTGGTTACTGTCTCTCTAAAATAGTGAGTATTAGGCGTAAAAGCTTTTACATCTTTAACAAATCAAAATGAAAAATGTATACATATGCTTATAGGTTTTTACTGTGATAACCCTACTACTACTGCCTACTATTACTGCCATAATTATTCTAAGTCGGTTTCGAATACATCTGTTTGTGGGTTTATCCTAGTGTGTTGGAAAAATAACAGCTCCGCTAGGATACGATTTTATTAAAGCCAGAAAATATACGTTTGATAACTTGTAAACAATAACTTTTTACTACATGCATATGAATATACATACGGTACATACACCAAAATAACATTTTTTTACAATTTTTGTCTGTCTGTCTGTTTGTTTTGGCTAATGTCTGAAATTAATGGACTGATTTTGATGGGTAGCTAGATTTATTGGCAGGTAGCTGATGTAATAAGGAGTAACTTAGGCCACTAAAACAAAATAAAGTAAAAAAAATTTTGCGTAATTCCACGCGGACGAAGTCGCGGACACAGCTTGTATATTATATGGTAATCATATATCATAATCTTCGTAACACCTAAGCCTAATGTTTAAACTGCAGTATAATGTTGTAATATAAATTAATTCTTTCATGTTCTTTTTTCAGTTAAAAATAAACATGATATCCATTATGATATATGGCGCCTTGCATTTGCGTGTTATTGTATTAACACAATAGTAGTTAGTACAAAGTGAGGTGAAATCGATAAATTTAGCGTTGTTTCTTTTGAAGTGTAGGAACTGACTGAAAACATTCACAGGCCAGTGATACTAAAAAAAACACGTTATTCTTGACTCGATTACGATAAGTTCTTATAAGAAGATCATTCGGAAAAATAAACTTTATAAATAACACGTAAAACTTAAGTTCTAACGACGAATTTAACAGCTAAACTTGTCGGTATTACCACAAATTGTTTACTACACTTAAAACGTTAATTGAATAACCTGTGCAGTTTGTATCAAGATCGGCATTAACGTAGAAAGCAACCTTGGAGTCAAAATAAACTTATTATGAGAAATGATGGCGGTCGGCCGTCGTCCATTTACGTGACCTGCTGGAGGTGGTCAAAATCATAATTTATACGGTAACATCGACGCAAACGTTCGGCGGCAGCTAATGCTACTATGACAGGATGTATTTTAGGATCTCAGATGGGGTACACCGGGGATAAGCGGGAGCGTTTATAAAAACAAACCTACGCTTATAACCGCAGTAGTCATACGTAGTATGTAACCATTTCGAGGTAGCCTGTTTAGGCTACCTTAGTTAATGAAAATATGACAATGGGAAAGACAAATTAACCCCATTTTTATACTATTATCGGTTAAGTATCAATTTCAATTGTCAAATAAAACACATATTATAAATCCAAGTTCCGAACTCATTCTCTTGCGGTAAGATTACCTGAGTCGCGGGTGGCATGGACAATACAAATAAGTCATCAGAAACAACCACGTCCCGAGAATAAATATAAAATTATCTGTCACATAAATATCTGTCACTGTCGGGCATCGAACCCGAGACCCTTCGGTTCGTGGGCACTTTAAACTAATCAGTAATTCATCGTGACTTTTATTAGATAAGACATACTTAGACAGATAGTTATGAAAAACAGGCGTGTAGGCAACAGGTAAATCTTCAGTAAACACTACTTAGGATGAAGGTCTAATAATTTATAATCTCTTTTTAAGTGTACTTATATATACTTTATAATCATAATAAACTACTCAGTAGTTTTGACCTATGATACAATTAGAATATTTTCTCCTATGGATTAATAGTGGTGGCAAAGGTAATTAAAATTAAGAATTGATATATTTTAAACTCTGTCGCTTATTACTTACGTGCAGTCTCTATAGTATTCATCTCCGCTGCTATTAGCTAACCAGCGCCAGTCGATGCAAGGTATCTGGAATACCTGGTCTTCGCGGAGATCGTGCGCGCGCGCATCTACCAATGTTTTACTAAAAAAAGAGTTGTGTACACCTCAAACAACAAGTGTATAAATTAACTGCGTATTGTGCAATAGCATAATTCACAGAGTAATGTTTGTTAGATGAAATTATTAAAAACATAATACGAAGTTATGTTGACTGTAAATACGTTCTTTGTTTGAATTTATTATCGATTATTTCAACATTTGAAGGCTTTTGTTCCGAGAATTTTTGTAATACTGAAGTGACGTGTTTAAAAACATGATAGTGTTTATTTTAAATCCACAAAGGAATTGAAATTTTTATCTCGATTTTTACTTGTTATTTTAATTTAACAGACTTCTGTGAAATACGTTAATAAAATTAATCTTATACCTACTTAAATCACAATAATATTTCAATTTATAACAAAAATTGTCTCCTTCGGGTATTTTTGTACATTAATAAATAACATAAGGTCATTAACGAGTCTCTTAAAACTGACAATATTTATATCGCGTTTATGTGTCTTCGTTTAATTTGTGTAATCGGCAACCGGCATTGAGTATAGTTTAAATTTAGAACAACGAAATCGTTACACAGAGTATCTGTCATAGTTCTGATTATCCTCTTAATCTCAGCAATAGACATTGTTTTGTTAAAAGCAAACAATGCTTAAACTCTATCAAAAGAAGATGTTTCCAGATTTTTCAGGTAAATATTTATAGTATACCTAGTTGAAAATATCTATAAAGTATTTTTTTTTTAGATAATCTATAGAACTATCTTGGTTTTTTTTGATAAAGAGATTGATATTTAAAAAGAAAGGTAAAAGATAAGAAATATTTTATCCGGTATTTATTGATTTTGTTTTTTTTTAACTCTTCTGATTAGTATTATATTAAAGTTAAATTAGGGTTCTTTAAATTTATTTATTTAACATTTAGAACATATATTCTACGATGAGGATTGATAAGTCTTCACTTTTATGTATGCCAATAGTCGAAAGACCTCGAACCCATAATAGGGTATGATTGAGTTATTCTTTTACGGACTTCATCAATTATTAACCGCGTACAGAAATATTCATCAACGCCTTTACACTGTGCAATTCTTCTTCCAGAACCGTTGGTCTTCGAGCCAGTTACAGTAGAAAGCTTACAAAAGGACAAGAACTTCCTCAAGACCGGGAAGAAACATCAGAAGGATCTGGAGACGATGCGTAAACGTCACCAGAAGGAGAAGATGACGCTACAGAAACAACAATGTGCTGCCTTGGAGAAGATGATCAAAGGAAAGAAGTAAGTTCTTCAAATATTATAAAAATTTACCCATAAAAATATCCTGATGGATCGTATTTTCAATGTATAATTACAAGGGATTAAAAATTAATTTCACGATTTCTGCATAATACGATAATCTAATATGTCTTTTGTATAGTATTAGTAATAAGAAGAATTAAAATATTAACAGAATTAAACTGTACACATTAAAATTATTACGTAAATTTAGTTCGAAAAAGTATTTATTCGATTTTTTGACCGTCTTCTTTTACGAGCATCTTTTTTCTTTTACGTCAAAACTATATAACAGATTTTTTACTTTGCTTATTCGTAACTTATACACATTATTTATTATCTGGGATCATTTTCAGTACCTAATTTTATCTGTTCCCGCGCTAATACAAATAGAATTTATTATAGATGAGGTTTCTTGACCCCTTATTTTTTTGTAGAAGAAATCTTTAGCCGTTGCTTGTTTTCGTCGTGGAAACTATTATGAATTGCTATAAATCAAATAATTTATCATATTTATTGCCGTCTCGTCTTTGCTGTAACAAATATTTCGACATCAACGTGTAATACAGGGACAGATATAGTAGCCAGAAGCGTTATATTTATTTGTAGTAATATTTAATGAAGAGATTCATGCCAAATCACTCTAGATAAAGTAGAAAACTCAATTTGGCATTCAATTTTGCGGCTTGGTCAAGTGTTTCTATTTGTTGGACGAGAACTTCGGCCTGTATCCGAACATGTGATGCTTATATAGCTAGTTAGGTTGTAGATACTAGTCAAGGCCTCTGTGATGTCTTTGGTATCTTTGGTATCACAGTGGTCCATAAAATACCGTCAGGTGTCTACCCTAATTATTTGTCAGCTGTTCCTATAAAAAAATCTGTGTTCATCTTTACATTTTCAGCCAAAATGCACGTTGAACTCATCGATGCCTTCGACGATTAATAAAAGTTAAAAATTCTAGCTGATTCTTTTCTGTATTTTTATATACTTGCTTAGTAAGAAAACCATTAAAGTAATGTCCAACACGTTAAAGTTCAACTTAAACTATTCTGCAACACCCTTTACTTACAGCAAGGAGCAACTTAGCAACGATGAAGGTTTCCGCAAGCTGGTGAACGAACAATCGAGCGCCTGGAGCGAGCTGGTATCGAAGCACCGTCTGGAGGAATGGGCCAGCGCGCGCACCCGGTTGGACGAGCAACGCGACCTGCTCAAGAAAATGATGGAGCAGACCCAACTTGGTCAAATGAAGCAGTTGGAAGCCAAACATGACAGGTATAGCCCGATGTTTCAAACTTTGTATAGATTTCGAAGAAAGCATGACGGGCATGTTATACATTTAGATCTTTGTATATATATTGAAAGAAGCATGACAGATTTAGATCCTCGGTTTGAATTTTATATAGATTTTAAGTCAAACATAACATGTGTGACACACAATTTTATATATTTTAGAAAAAGATTAAATCAGGAAACAATAACGCAAAAGGAATCAAATTTCCACATTACTCAGACCTTAATAACCTGAAATGTATTTCAACTCCTAGAAGTACTTACTTACTGCATCAATAGAACATGCATTAAACAATAACAAATATTTATAATGAAATCTACATAATACATTGGAAAAGCTGGAAATGCTTGGCCTTTGTCACCCATAGACACAAGCTGCATCATAGGTAGGTACCATCGATACGTTGTCGGGCAACAAAGCAGAAAAAAGTGTAGAGAGAGGTAACAAGGAAACAACTGGGTCTCAAGGGTACAATCAGAGCAGGAGTACAGGATGAGTCGTTTGGCGATTATTTATATCAGGTTCTTGGCTAGTAGAAATGAAAGTAAATAATTGTTCCCATGTTTCCATGTACTGCAGTGTTTTATTGCATCATTACGAACTCCTTCTTAAACTAATTGTGTGTTCACAAAAAAATATTGTGTCTGATAATGAAAATGAAAATTACAGGGAACTCAAGGAGATGAACACACGCCAAGCAAAGATAAGCGTGGAGACCAGCAAGGAGGTAGCCAACGACAAGACGCTGAAGACCAAGCAGGAGAAGGACCGGCGCTTGCGAGAGAAGAAGCAAAATAATATCAAGAAGTTCATGGATGAGAAAAAGGTAACCCTAATGAAAAGAAAGGTAAAGATTACTATAATATGAAATGTAATTTGTACTTGAAATAACATTAAGTAGGTAAGTACATAATTGCATTGAAAAAGTACATACATGATTAATTTTTAATAACCTTTAATATTTACCTACAATATTTCTCAGTTTTTTTTTGTTTCTTGGAGTCAAATCTTGCATATTACTTCCGTTCCGACGACAATACATTTTTACAAAAAATATGACCTGGTACTCTATTAGGGTTGCCTTCAGATAAAGGAACTCCTCAGTGGTGAATAGTTTCACATTTTATTTTCATTATAAAAGAGTTTTTAGTCTTATAAACTATACATTAATTTTGTAATTAAAAAGACTATCCAAATATCAACTGCACTTATCATGTGTCCGATGGTTCAAGCGTCATATTATTTTTGTTAATATTAATTGTCATATTACTATATGAATTAATGTACGTAATTATATAGAATCGATATCTCACTTCTAAGAAGATATATTTTTTTACATGATACTTCCAAAACGAGTCTGCTAACAAGTACTTTTTGTATGAATTTTTAGAATCAAACGATCAAGCAGAACCGGGAGAAAGAGAAACTCAAGGCCACACATGACAAGCAAGCCGAAGAATTGAATAAGGATGTCGATAAGGTAAACAATCATCACCCTATCATCATCATCACCATCCATACCGCACTACTGAACGCTATGGAGTATAACCCTTAGACAAACTGGGTCAAGTGCAGATTGGCAGACTTAACACACCAACGAAAATATTATAAAGAACTTTCAGGTGTCCTGGCGATATTTTTTCACGGACACAGATCATAATTAAATACTTATACGAACTATATTTTTGAAAATAAAGGTGCGTGTAGATTTCGATCTCTCGCTGTCTCGAAGACCAATGTTTAAACCGCTTGACTATGATACATTACTATCAAGAACTTTATAGTTACATTGATCACCATGATTTCTTTCAAATGTTATTATTTTATAGGAAAAAATATATAGGCCTTACACATATAATTCGTATTATGTACAGCACTCCGCGCATCCAACGTTACTTCCGTAACCTAATCAGTAGCTATTTCCGTAACCTAAAACTATGTAGGTACAATTAGGATACACCAAATGGTGTAATATCGATTAAAAAAAAATCTTAAATGAAAAAAATCTTAAAAGAATCTTAAAAAGAAAAAAAAATCTCTTAAATGCTTCTGCCACACTTACTTTATCGTAATAGTTGCGCCAAAGTTGACGCGTGAAAAGTTTGGTTCGTCAATATTTCTGTGTTATTAGCACTTAATTGTTTACCATATCTGTATAATGTATCATATTAGCGCACTAATTAACGCGCTAGGACACATGTGACAGTGACATAACAACGACATATTTCATTGCAGCTGATCGAGTTATACAAGATGGAGGAATCCGAATTCGAAATGGCCAGTAAGACGGAATTGTTTGCATGAAAATACCCCGACATTGCTCCTCTGTTGGAGCAATTGACTTGAGAAAGTGAGTGTTAAAGTGATCTCCAATAAATAGCTAGTAGTGCTATTTAGTGCTATTTATTTTTAATTTAGTAAAACATTTTAAAAAAAGTGCTGTTCGTTGTACTGATGAATTAATACACTGTTTGGTACAATAGTTACATAAGATTGAAAATAATTTATTACATGTAATTGTAAGTTGGACTCGAAAAGGGCCAATCGCTCGTCCTGCGAAGGCAGCAATCGTTACGGCAATATGTTTTTAATTTTAAAATATATGTAAATACTTAGTGTAGTGTTGGTAACATTTTTGAGCACAGATTATTATATCGAATAATGACAACGCATTTGCCACGAATTATTTTAATACATGGAACTAAGTTAATCTGTGGCCTGTCAAGTGTTTTCGTTAGAGTATAAACTGCGCTCAGATCTGTTAAAATCCCCTACCACTGCAAACAATAGTTGAGCTGCCTGGAACAATATTGTTTAAAATAGTTTTAACCAAAGAATGTAGTTAGTTTTAGCATAGTATCCTACTATTTTAATAGGGAAAGTGCAATGAACTGGTCTAGACAAATATAAACTGGCGACACTCGTCAATATCCATGTTAGAAACTCACTAACGGTCGTTTTCAATATTCTATCTACATAAATCTTTATGTCAGTAACCTAGCAACTGTCAATGCGTCACAACATTATATTTTTAGTCGTTATTACATTACTAACTTGTCCAGAAATTACAGATATACAGATTATTAAAAACGGCCTTTAGTATACTTGACAATATAAGCTAAATTCAAAATTTTATTATATTTAGTTAAGCCAAAAATCGTAGAAATTTACCATTAAGTTCCTTTGTCATACAGATTGTGAAATGCTCGCTTAGCTAGCAGTGGAAGGCGGCATTTAGGCTAGTTTGAATGTAGGTATGCTAGTATTTTGTTTGTTTATTTGCATTTACGTTTTATATTTTGTTTATATATTAATTTATTTAAAGGTATAAGGGTCAGAATACAGCTGGGCTTAACATCATTCGCGAATGAGGAGGGAGGGAGACTACGTAGCAATTATGAAAATTTAATTCAAGAAAACGCCTCAGTCTTTGTTTTAATAGCATATTAAAGTTTTCTATTAAACAAACCGCGTCTCGTGACGTCATCCATGGGTTGCAGATGACCAGGGAGCGATGAACCCGCTTCATAGATGCTAACCAATCTTAACTTCACAACTGAACTTGCCTACTACCTAAATAGTTAATAATTTGGTTGGCTTTAGCTCTAAATAAATGTCTTTTGGAGGTTAAAAAAATAAAACAAGAATTTTTTTGGTGTCCATACAGAAATGGAGTACATATTGACTGTTGTTGTAATTATTTTGATCTTTAAAATTACATTCAAATTGAGAAACCATTTGCCAAACAACTTTTGATGCCAAATGATAAGCGAAAATTTTTCCGCCAATTTGTATCAATAATGAGTAACAAGAAAATTATATTTGGAGTTGAATTATTAATAAATTATTAATTATTTTATTATCTACTTTGTATTATTGCAAAACTGACAGTAAGATTTGATTACATCGCTGAATTTCGGTTTTTTTTTCATTATAAATAGATAAATAGTTAAAAAGAAAGTCACATACCAAATGAATATAGGTGAGTATCTCGTTTTGTCAGTTATTTTAATTATATTGTAGGTTGGTATATACCTACTGAATAATTTTAAGAAATTTACTTGCGTGTACCTAATCTATGTAATTAAGGTTCGAAATTATTATTCAATAGTTTTAATATTATTCGAAAAATAATTAAATTGATATTTGGATATTGGGTTAGGAATTTAAGATTTTAAAAAGGTACATTATTTAAAAAACGAATTATTGAATCGAGAAAATTCTAACGATGAAATATTTTAACTTAAATTACTCGTTTAAGTATAAAGTGATTCATTCGGCCTTTTAAAATTTTGGATTTTAAATAGATTCTTGTAAAGGTGACTATAATAATTATTATATTAATATAATCTAAAAATATTTAAGTGTATATTATGAAAAAATTAATAAGTATTTGTTCTGGTTACGGGTATTTTAAATCTTTGCAAGCTTAAGGTCATTTCGCGTCACAGATAATAAATACGAATTTATAGAACACGAAATTATAATGTCATTTACACATCGCGTACCTATTTGAATGATGATGTAATTTATAATAGAATTTAAAGAACATACCTTGATAGGTACCCTTCCTGATTTCCACGTCAGCGACGCCAAAAACACTTAGATGTAAGGTGAAACACATAAGTGTAAGGTAAAAAAAACAGTCATTATATTTTGGGCTACGGAGATAATTACCTAATGTGTGTGTAATAGGGTAAGTCTTATCGGTCCTCATTTTTTATTTAACGTGTTATTCTTGTATTGAAGTTGGTTTTCTTAGTATTTTTTGTTTATTTTGTTATTTGCGGATAATGGGAACAATTTTCATGTACCTAATTGATTGTGTCATTGCATTTGAAACTTATTATTTTAAAATTAGTGTTGGTTTTATAAATGTATCATTGTAACTCATATTGCATGACCTGCAACCCTATAAACAATTATTTAGAACATTATAGTTGATAAAACTGTTTTATCATTG
>DWPA01007438.1:0-10333 GCA_018251375.1 Calpodes ethlius | reverse complement strand
TAAGTACCTTCAAGTTCAATTTTATTTTTTTGTGGCAAGGAATAGTAAGTTCTGTGAAAAATGCTGGCATACAATATTTCTTTGTTTATAGTTCTTTTAATTATACGATCAAGTGTAAGTAAGCGTCGAATGCTGTTTACCACAGATGAGTGTAAGTATTATGATTACGAATACAAGTACATAATACCTATCTACCTTACCATTTTTTATTTATTTTTTAAGTTATATCCCAATAGTGCCTAAAGGACGTCAATAACCTGTTTTATAATCGTTTTTTTTCTCGGTTAGTGGATATCGAGATGCGGCGAAGCGTTCATTTTAATGAAATTAATTAAATTTGTGTATTAATATTAATGTAATAATTTACGTTAATAAATATTATAACTGACAAAATATCTACTGGAACACTACATCTTATTATAAAAAAAAGATAAAACTGTGTACTAATTATCTTATCAAAAAGAATAATGAATTAGGTTTTAATATTTTTTGTAAGTCTTACCTTTACAGTAGTTTTTTTAAATCTTCTCAAAGAAAAGGAATTTATAATTATTCATAGCAGCAGTAGAAATGCAGGCTGTAAAGACACCATCGCTAAACACCTACATCGCATAAAAACGGAATGAAACAAACCAAGAAAATGTTCGCAATAAAACTTAGGTACACGAAAAAATATTTATGAGAATTGTTTTCTTTTAACTACAATTGAGTTTTACCGCACGAAGCATTCTTAGAATATTAATTAGGTGATTTAAAAGGACAAGAATGGCTATAGCATCGCGTGAAAGATACTGGGGCACTGTTAGTCCATGGCGTTAAGTGGAATGGGTACCAAGGTCATTGAGATGTTGATCGGTTGTCTTGGCAATGTTTGACCCAGATAACGGTGCATGTAGTTATTTTTAGGACAGTTTGCGCTAAACCAATTCAAAGAATGTCTTGAACGCATATCGAGCCTTACTGAGCTTGTGGGCAAATCTGGTAACGCACTTTTAATGAAAACTGGTCAAGTGCGTGTACGTTTCCGTAGTTATAAATTCATCAATTATTACTTATTAATTTGTTAAGCTTATCTAGCTGTGGCAGTTTTTATTTGAAATTTTTAATAGCTATAAGTTTGTTCGAAATTGGAAAGTTGATTCTGAGAAAAAAAAAACATTTTATCAACAGATTCTAGAATCAAGAGTTGGTTTTCACGCATCCGCAATATGTGAGCTGTTTATTAAGTGATACCACATACGATCGGGCAGACGAGAAAAAAGTAGGAGTTTCCAATAAACATTTTTTTTTCACGATTTTTTTAGGCTATTCGGTCGGGGGGATAGATACGTGACACTATGTCAAATTACAGCTTTCTAGTACTAAGGGTTTTTGAACTAACACGGGGACTAACGAACAAAATGATACTATAAGCGTTCAGGCTGGAGCGGACAGCGTGGTGATGGTATGTGACGTCCTAATTGAGAGCGGGGAGCGGAGGCGGCACTGCTGTTCTCCTATTTATTTTAACAACATTCTTTTTGCTTAGAGAGCTATAAAATTTAATTATATTATTGATGAAGACCACTACGAATAGTTTTGATAATATCGATATTATTGAGTTTTAAAGGTATTGATAAATTTGCACTTGACTTGCATGTCATAAGAATCCAATAGGTTACGCATTTTTTTATAAACAGGTTATGCAGAATATAGAATTTGCAGTGTACACAATAGCGGAAAATAACTAGATAATAAGGCTATTTTTAATCTACGTATTTTATAATTGCAATACTCGGATGCAAAAATATTATCACAGATTTATTGATACTTTATTTGTTACACTGATATATTTTACATAGAAGAATTATATATAATTCAAGTCATTATTTGAATGTTAAATAAAAATATGGGTCAATTCAAACTTGCCAGTTAATTACTGCAAAGGTTTTAATTAAAATTGTATAGTAGCACAATGTACTAAAATATCTGAAGCGATAAAATGTGAGAAAAATGATTTATTCCTATTCGAACATGACGAGAAAAAAATGTAGTAAAGGATATCCAAAGCGAAGCGACGGACGGTTTTTAGCATATTTGTGATTTTCAGGAACTTAATACATTTTGGAAATTATATATTTAATCTTAACTTCATAACCATCATGGGGCTTTTATGAAAAGCAATATGATGACACATTAGCTCAAAACGTCACAATAATTTCTTGCTAAGGGAAAACAACAGTCCCGTTCAGTAAATATTATTGTGGAGAGGAGAGCAAATATGGGATGACGAATACTATTTCCTGCCTGTAACGGAAGCGTTATAATAAATACATTTCCAACAATATCTGGAAGGGTAAATGACAAAACCAAACAAAAGGTTTCTGGGGAGATAACTCTTTTTTACTTATATTTCTTTTATTCAACTTTTGTTAGCTGTCATAACTTAGTGTTTAACTCACTGTACCCAGCTTTTAGCACAAGAGAGAAAAGTCAGATTTTTTGGTCTCGGGGACGTTTAGTCAGGCTTTCAACTTATATTTCTCTAGCTAGTTATTATCACCAATATCACCGGTCGAACTTTCATGGATAGATATATTTGTAGACATGTCTAGGCATCAAGGGTGAGCAATTTTACCGCTAATGGTTTTACGTCTTTGCTTCTAGAGTTAACATTAGATGTTAGTTTAGGTTTTCTGAGAAAATTTTTTTCACTCACATTTCTTTGTAAAGCATGGATAACGTAGTGTTCCAAAGGTTGGTCTCCCGAACACGGGGACCCGAGACTGAATCCTGCACGCAACTCTAATTTAAAAAATTGATGTACCTAGGTTTTTTCCACTTTCTTCAGTGAAGGAAAACATTGCGAGGAATCCACACCGGAAAGTTTTTTATAGCGTTCTTAATAGTGTGTGAATTTTATCAAACAGCACATACTAAACTAGAGCCCTGTATCCCTCACATTGCGAGATGCGACCTCCTCCCAACAGGGGGCAGTTACCGGTTGTGATGATAATAGTATTTACTTTTATCACATTGGAACACTTCTTGGTGTAATCAATCTGTCACTTGCAGTGGAAAATCACATACGACCAGAAGACTTGGAGGAATTTCTACACATCAAAAACGATTCGTCGACGTCCACTCCTGCGACTGGTACGGTGTTTTCCGATAGTGTAGACATTGAAGAAGTAAGTACGCGTATTGGATGTCGTTTTCGAAGTGCCCCTTTATTAATTGGTAAATCCGGACCAGAACGAAGCACAGAAAATTTTACAATAAAGAATTAGGGTTTTTTTTCCAAAAAAAGTTCAAGTATTTATTAAAGTAAATGGAGAAGTGTTAAAAAAAGTGTCAAATTTGCAAATCGGTGATCAAAGTTATTATTAAATACTTATGCATGTGATAAAGGATAAAGGTGTAGATTTTAATTTAGTTTTTTTTTTGTAAAAAAAAACATCTATTTTTTTGCACCCTAGGCGAAGACAGCGAATAAGAATTGTAGTACAATCCCTTATATTATCATGTAGGCGATCTATGTTTTTTGTGATTAACCAATGCGTTACACAAAACAAACAAGAAATACAAAATATCAAACCTTATCGCAGCATTGCGAAGTTTTCCAGGTAAACCATCCTAGGCTTAGAAACAAATAATTAATTCTACGACAGTTATCCTATATACTCAATTAATTCCTTCATAGGAGACAAAAGAATGTCGTGTGCATATGAATTAAAACGGCTCGTTTTGTGAAACTTTGCGGTTTATTGTACGGATATAAATAAAAAATACCTAAATTATATTTTTTTATGAAAATAATACTTTGAAAGACGTTTTGAACATACACAATGAGATTTTGGATGATTTGGATGTTAGAGATATTGGATTTCTATTGTTTTTAATTATTACATAAAAAAAATAAGTAAGCATTTATTGTGTAATTATGAATTTTATTTGTAAAATGTACATTACATACTAAAAGTTTGACACATATTTGAATCTATATCGAAAAATTACAAAATAATAAAACTAGTTTGAATCCGACCGAATGTAAATCCTAAA
Source organism: Calpodes ethlius (assembly GCA_018251375.1). Classification (NCBI taxonomy): domain Eukaryota; kingdom Metazoa; phylum Arthropoda; class Insecta; order Lepidoptera; family Hesperiidae; genus Calpodes; species Calpodes ethlius. The sequence continues at coordinate 6,292 of DWPA01007438.1, read as the reverse complement.
AAGAATAGAAAAAAAGTATATTGTTTAATTGCCAGTATTAATTGTTTACTCCCGCTACGATTAAAAAAAAAGAATAATTATTTTGTAGTTCAAGATTAAAGGATGATTCGAACATTTCCACAGGACACAACATCCCTACCAGTTCCCGAGACCGTGGATTGCTTTGGACTGGGCACACTTAGTCAGCTGTTGCTGTTGAACATGCGGCCTGACTCGTCCAGCGACGTCAATACACATTTTTACTTCTCCTCGCGTAATGCCCCTGATAGGGTTCAGGTATATATATCTCTGCAATATTTATCTTATTATGACAGGTCTAAGTATTACTGATGATGATCCTTTAGCGATACCTCTCAGCTGGGGGCCCGAGTGGTCCCTGGTGGGTCCCTGGTGGCCATGGTGGGGGTGATTGCCAGTCGACAGACATTTACTTGTCAGGAAAATGTTGTTTCTATTGTTATGGACAACGACGATGACTGACAAATAAGGTTATCCTTAGTGACCTTGAGCCTTACGGTAGTTTTCATAAATTTATCATAATCTCGGGATAAGTAAGTAATATTTAACAAAGCATTGCCCTAATCACAGTTGCTAGTCAATTGATTTGAGGATGATACGTAGATACAATATCGAGGATATCGTGAGTAAAATGTTAACGAAATTCCCCAAAATACTATTGGCCAATTTTTCCTCGGTTTTTGAGTTGAGACCAATTTCCCCTGTTCGTACACTGAATAACGAAGATGTCTTCGTTGTTGTTCTATTTCCCTGAAAGTCAGGGGGTTCTATCGATACAACTTAAAAACCCTTAGCATCCGGTCCTTACTACTAAACCACGTCTTTCTCAGATACACCGCGAAAAGCTTTGACGTGTCTCTGGTACGATGTCGCAGGTTTTAACCTGGTCTCCTGTTTCCTTTTGTACCTTATAATGGGTAATGTCCTAGGCGTTGTAACAATGACCACCTAACAAGAGGCTCGAAGATAATTTTGATAATTCTTTTAGGTGCATCCTGGCAATCAATTTGGCTTAGAGTGGGTAGACTTTGACCCCAATAGGAAAACTGTTATGATTGTTCATGGTTTTATGAGCTATAGCAACGCGTCATGGGTTCGAGATATGACTACTGCTTTCTTGAATTGGGTAAGTCTTTATTATATGATATATATTTTTTATATCTCCATATACTCTTTTGGTCGAATCGGGGCTGCCTAGAAAACTGACTTCGATCCCAAGCCGATAGAATAGAGTTGTGGCCTTTCCGAACGAAACATTGAGCTGTCAGAAGGGACGTGGGGGTGATTCTTAGTTGGATGCCGTGGCGCCGGCTCAAATATATATGGGTATTAAATTCCCACAATGGTGACCCCGACGCGATAACCACTGTTTCCTGAATGTCAAAAGAGGTGATAAAAACCGGTATTTTACTTATTTGCAATGTTCTTTCTTCCTTGTTTTTTAAACAGTTAACTAGGCCTGATCACCTATCTTGGAAAGTTAATAAATACTTTGTAAATACATCTTAGATTCGCTAATAAGTGCCTTTATGAAGATGTGATGAGAATAAAAGCAGAACGATCTTTAACGTATGTACTACTGACGCATTTTAGGCAGACGTAAACGTAATTGCCGTCGACTGGGCGGGTGGTGGTAACACGTGGAAGTACTGGCGGGCTGTAGCCAACACGCGACGAGTGGGCTCTGACGTCACTGGGTATGGTTATGTATTCATTGATGATGATTTTGCTATTAGAAGTCCAGAATTTATTTCTGATATGTGCCACTGAGGACCATAACACGTTTAACGCAATGTCACAACCGCGCGTCGATTTAATGAAGGGGGAGAATAAATGGTAAAAGAAACTTTTTACTACATGAAAACACTTGTTAAATACAGTAATAAATTTCAACTTGAGGGGAACTTTTCCGATACACAAACTGCCAGAATGAATTTTGTTGCTGACGTCAAAAATCAGGATAAAATTGCACAGAGGCCAGCTGCCTTGTTCTTATAGCTGACGTCTTCTATTGTTCAGTTCACCAGAAAGAGGAGGATGGTGTAGATTTAAGGATAGATAAAGTCCAATTCTTATCAAATTATCAAATTACTATTGACGTGTTACTAATTGACAGTTAAATGTTTATAGATTTCTACAACTATTAATCGAAAGGACGGGAGCAAGGACTAAGGATTTCCATTTCGTGGGCCACAGCTTAGGCGCTCATATAGCTTCCTACGTTTCATTTCATCTGGGACGTGTTGCGAGGATTACTGGTTCGTAATATTTTACATATATTGACACTTAATATAAAACTTTACTGACTGACAAACAATGCGCAACCTAGTTGTGTTTGTAGCAATATAGTTTGTTCCTACAAAAGTTCTAGTGTAGTATGGGGAGGCTAGGTGAAGATATTTAAAAATTCGACTTCGAAAAGGGTAAAATAGGGAGTGAAAGTTGTAATAATAATAAAAATAGGCGCACTAGGTATATAATTCCCTTGACACAATATAGTTTTGCGATGATTTTCGAAACTATATAACTAATTGTGATCAATGAAGTTAAAATAAATAAACATAGTAAAGTTGACTATAGATACAAGTGTAAGAATAACAGATTGTGCTTAGTATATATTTTTTAATTAAATTAAAGTCAAGGTTTTTAAAAATTAAAACTTTATTAATGGAATTCTTGACGTAACAAAAAAAACACGCAACTTGCACTTATCATTGAAATCGTGAGAATGTATTATAAGACAATAATTACACTCTCAAAATATAGACATACAAGAGTTGTCTTACCAGTGCCTGATAGTAAAAGGTACGAACAAGATTTGAGAATGATAGTAATTATTGAGAAGTATGAGTGACGCAAATTAGGCGAAACCTATGTCCTGCAGTGGACCCTCAAAGGCTGATAGATAGATTAAAAAATATATTTGTAGGTTTGGACCCCGCGCAGCCTTGCTTCCGAACGAGCGACAATACGGAGAAGCTGGACGCTACAGACGCGGACTTTGTTGACGTCATCCATACGAATGGTCGCCTTTTTAAAAGGATTGGGTTCGGACTGCCTGAACCCACCGGTATGTTACTACACTTACATTTCTACCCTTAAATTCCTTAATTGCAATATCTTGGGAATTTATATAAATAAATAAATTCCCAAATTTATATAAATAAATTCCCAAGACATGACTTTATGTCGATGCGATCGATGGACATGCTTTCCCGGTCAATCTGTTAGTATTGCAATAAATTTGAAAATTCATTTCCGTATTACAGTTTATATTTTTTTCAAACGCCCCTCTTAAAAACTGACTACTTAAATAACTACATGACAAGACATGCGTTAATCACCATTAAAACAGGGCTTATTGGTTTTACGTACTTTCAGAAGTACAAAAGTGTTAAATTTATTTTGTCACTATGGCATCAAATGAGAGACTATCCATCTGAATTACCGCGCGATTGAAAAGACCTTTTTAATATTCACAACAGATAAACAGACAGATAATATATTTTATATTAAGAGTGTCTGTAACACGCCCAATTACTAAATATCGATAGTATTTTTACAATGAATTATTTTCCAGGCCATGCAGATTTTTACCCCAACGGAGGGATGAAGCAACCTGGCTGCGGGAACAAAACCATGTCGTTATGGGCTCGTTTATTACCGTCGTTTCTCTCACCAGCGAGTAAGTCCTGCATTTGTTAATAAAGACCCCGGCGTATGGATTATTTTATAAATAAATCTATAATTATAGATTAAGAATATTTACATCTGTTAAATTCATAAAAATATTACTGCTCACTAGACAGTAACGCCATCTACCATGAGACAAGCAAAACAGTTTTATTATTAAACATAGTAGTTTTTAATGCTTTAAAAATACTTTGAGTAATAAGAAGTATCGGCTGTAAAACATGTTTATAAATTATACTACGCTAGAAATCTATCTGTTCTTAATTTTATTAATATTCACGTATAATATGTTAAAAAATAAAATATTGAAAAAAAGACAATCACAATAACATCAATGATGAGTAACTCATATTCCACAGAGCTCCGGCAAGCGATATGCAGTCACGGGCGCGCTTACCTCTTATTCACGGAGTCACTTATCAACAACAACTGCACGTTCAGAGCACATCGATGGAATCTTACTTATGAAGGGTGAACCATACATAGAATATTTTGAAACCCTCCCCTTACACATAGCATTAGAAAATCAGGTAGGAACGATATTAATCGATCCAAACCTTGATTGCCTGCGAAGATGGGGGATTTGAATTCCAATTCCAAGTGGGGTCAATTGATAAATATTTGGTCTCAGGCTGTGGACATTAGTGATGTTCTAAAAATATGTTATTATGAAATTCCCAGGATAAACTCAAGTCTTGTGACGACGTGTGAGAGGGCCTCATGTGCCGAGATGGGCATCACAGCCGCCGGAGGGGGAGGTTTGCCTCGCGCCAGAGGACCCTACTTCGTTCTTACTACTGAAAAAAAGCCGTATTGTCGTGAGTGTTCGGATAGTTTATCATTTCAATTGTAATTTATTTTATGGTAAAAAGAAGTGCATATCTGTGCATGGTAAGTTAAAGCAAGAATAAATGGATATGAGAACGATTGGGGAGAGGAGGAGAAGGAAGTCTGAAGACAGAGAAAGAGCGTAGATGTTTAGGATAATATAGAAAGAGAGTGCATATGAGAAAATTGATTAAGGTAGGATTAGGAGATAAGGAGGGGAGAGTGGAATTAGGATATCCATTTTAATAATAGCGCGCTACTCCTTGCAAAGATTAATTTAAATATAATATAATTGTGTCTTCAATAGTATACTTAATTGAATGACTTGACTCAGACTTAAAATTAGCTGTTGTTGTTTACTTCAATTAAAATTGTTATCCAAATGAAATTTCATTTCAGTTTTAGTTCTCTTGTTGACGGATGATAATTTTCAACAGTGACGCCTGTCTGTGTACAGTTGCGCTAAAAGCTTATGGAGTTAACTCATCAGAGAGTGCAAAAAGACTGACGCTTCGTTAGTTGCACTCGCATACCGTTCTAAAGTTTGTTCAGAGCTCAAAATTACACTTTTCGTATTAAATTTCCAACGGCTTTCGGCTATTTTTTGGGAGCTTTTTGTAATATAAAAGTAGAAATTAGAAGTATTTATAATTTCTTATCTAGATTTTTTTTAAAGAGTTGCATCGTAGTATACTTGTAAATCAGTATACGCCTTAAGAGGACAAATATTAAAAATATCATCGATTGAGACACGAATTTGTGTTTTTCTTTAATATGATACTTGACAAAGAGCTGACGATCAGTGTGATGATAAGTGGGAGGCAACTGTAGTAAAAAGGGGTATCATCGATGAATTGTATGCTCATAAATAGAGAAGAAGCTTGAACCAAATATGACCAACATGTGTTTAATTCTATCTTTGTAATACTACCTTCTGTACTCTGGCACCTTCATTGCGATGACTTTGAGGGATGATTATACTTAACTATACCATATTGTTTTTCTGACTGTAATGAAGACATCACAAGCAATTGAAACTCGACAAGTAATATTTTCCAAACAGACTTAAATAGTAACGAAATCTGGAACCGAGTTGCTGTAACAGTGCCAACAACTAAACAACAAAATTATATAAAAATATTTCAGCAACCGAATGGCAGCACCGTCACCCCCAACCCGAGTTGCTGTGGGATTTAAAGCATGGCTTCCGTATGGACCGGTCGACAAAAATACCACCAACTACCACCGATCCGTACGCAGACCCTGACCTCATACTGGAAGAGAGAGCTGCTGAGACCAATGAGATTACCACTACCACTGCTAGGAGTTGGTGGCGATGGTTAGGTTAGGAAAACGATGACTGAACCATTCTAATTAGGTTAAGTTAGGTTAGTTCAGTTTTTTTTATTGCAGTAACTGACGCATGTAAAAGTAAAAAGCAAAGTAGACTATCTGATAGTAATATATAATAAATTATCATGTAAATAGAGTTAATACGGTAAATATGAATGGATCATATATCGTAATGTCGTATAACGACTTCGCGAAACAGTGACTGCTGGTACAGTGACGTATACAAACAAGCTTTGACTGTAAAACAAAAATATTTGAGATATTTGAATAAAAAAAATGTAATCCGTAACTTGTATTCTTGTGGTAATAAATTGCTATAAATTATGCGATTACTTAATATTTTTAATACTTTGCAGTGCCTTAAATATCACTATGGGAATACATATACTGACTATTGTTA